>SNQJ01S0197389.1:0-17296 GCA_010110895.2 Picea sitchensis | reverse complement strand
TAAAGAAGCACAGGATCAATAGAAGAGTTATGCCGATGCGCACTATGTCGACCGTAGTTACGAAGTTGGGGATCGATTCTTCTTGCGGGTAGAACCACATAAGAGTTTGATCAAGTTTGGAAAGGGTGATAAAATTTCTTGTAGGTTCATGGGAACTTTCGAGATTGTGGAGAAGAAGGGGCCCATGGACTATTGACTAGCCTTGCCTGATTCTTTGAGGCGTATGCTCGATGTTTTTATGTATCTATTTGAGACATTATATTAGTGACCATACACATGTTTTGACTTGAGTACCTTGTAGGTATCGAATGAGAGTGTGCTCAAGGCTGAGTCGATATGCATCTTGGACCATCGCATTCGACAACTACGACGTCAAACAATAGATTAGGTCAAGGTCCAGTGGGACAACTATAGTCCGCACTCAGCGACCTCGGAGGACACATATGATATGCGCCAACAGTTTCCATTTTGTTGATGTATAGACTTATGATACTATGATAGACTTTATTTTGACACTTATATACTGTGAAACTTCAGGATGAAGTTCAAAACAAGAGGGGGTGTATGTAACATCCCTCTCTTGCACGCATTGAGAGAACTTATTCTTTGAGGACACTTTATTGCAATTGATCCAAATTTTTATACTATTGGCCATTTGATTATGATTATGAGGCATTATGGATATGATGATATGTTATTTTTTGTATTTACATAGACAAGTGCTATTGACTGGGTTCTCCTGAGTGTGCATGAATTTTGACCTCGAGGATGCAGAGGCATCGATGAAACCCCTTGGACTTTGGATCGAGTCAGAGAGTGAACTATTGGGGTTTGATTATTGTTGATATGACATATGTACATCTGATTAGATGTTATGATGATTTATTATTTTTGTTGACATGATTCGTTGATGATGCGAGCTGACGATAGCTTGTTGACCAGACTCACATGTGGAGTAGAGTGGTCACGTACAACAACCAGAGACTTTGAGGGAGAGGTGTGGACAACAGCCCTGCCACATCCTACTAGCACTCCCATCGTGGCTTGAACTGCAGGTTAACGATTAACTAGTTCGATATGACCCACGACACCGTGAGGTTAAAGTGTGACAGTCGCTCATGATGATTCTAAGGGGCGTGCAATAAGGTGGGGGACTTATTCCTTAGAGGCCCTTAGTCTCCCACAAGATCACCTAGTAAAGTATTCACTCCAGGTTTTTTTTATGTCTACCAAGTCAGTCAAGAGGCGAGTGGCACCCTTGGAGCACCCAGTGAGTCCTGAAGGGAACGTCGTGCAAGGAAAATGGAAAGAGGCAAGTGACACCCTTGGAGCACCTAGTGCATCCTGAAGGGAACATCGTTTTTTTAACTGGTAAGTGAATAAACCTAGACGAACTTAAAATGAATGATGTGACAAGTAAAATTTAAAAACAATTTTTCCCTAATAAAAATGTCGCCCAACCTAGTGATATTAAAATCTAGGTCTAAGTAACACATGTGGTCAAAAATAATAATCATAATTAAACTTGTAACGAGAGGGGGGTAAGAAATTCAATTCAATTATTAAAATCAAATTATATTGGGTATTAAAATTTTAAAAGGGAAATGATTGCTTTATCTACATATGCTAATTAAATTTTTAATTAAAAAGAAAAAGTGGTAAAAGGTTGTTTTTCTACACTTGCTAAATTGAGTTTTATCTAAAAAGGGAAAAGAGGGAAACTTAAAAGAAATAGGAAACTAAGGGGAAAAGGGGAAACATAAAGAAAAAGATGAATGTCTAACTTAGTAAGGAATCTTGCCGTGGGAACTTGATATTTTTGAACTCTACTAAGAACTTAGTAAGGCGTAAGTCCTTTAAGATTTGTAAGGGAATATTGGGACACCAAGGAGCGTTTTTAGGAATCCTTTTAGGTGGGTGAGGGAAATAGGAAAAATTAAATATTTAATGAAATTAATTTTCTGGTGCAACTAGGGGGATGGGTTACATGTGTACGGGGGAGGTTTTTTTCTAATTAAATTAATGAAAAATAAGTTAAATAAGAATTTGGGAAAGAAATCACTTAAAACATCTATAAAAAGGATGGCGGAGGAGGATTATGGATATCATCTTTATGCATAACATTAGGCTGCTGAATGTTTTTCTTGATTGAACTTATCTTGTGGGAGTTGGGATAACTAGCTCAGGTAACGAGTGGTAGCTCGACCTTGCAAGGTGAGATGGGTGCTAGTTGTTCTCTTGTATAGTGTGCATGGCCCCTTTGTGGCTTAGGGGGCTCAGGGGGAAGAAGAGTACCCCTAGTGTTGGCTGAGAGGTACCAGTGAGGTCACATCGGTCGGCAAGCGAGAGCTGGACGGAGTGCGAGCGAAACATAAACTACAGAGCATTTATGTTGGCAAAGGTATGCCAATTTAAATTGTTACTTGCAATGAAATTAAATTTACACATGTTATTTTCTCGGTGTTTGGTTTAATATTTCATTGCCATGCGCTGCCTTGCGCCTATTTTCCTGTGGTATTGTAATCCCCTTGCTTGTTTTTTTATGAATGGATTTACTTTGGCGAATCCAGCTTATGAATTCATTGATTTATCTGTGTGGGTTTTAATGATTATTATGAATACATTGTGCTTTATCTTACACGCTTATCCCTAGGTCATCAGTCCATGCTCGATCAGTCGGTCATGAGGCGAATCGACGATCGTCACTTTGGTGTTTAAAGACCTATAGATTCTAATTCCATGCTTTTCTGTGCATGGATGATGAGCAAAGGAATATTGTTTCCCAACTATCTATCCCTTACTTATCCCTGCAGTTGATTGATTCATGGTTGAATGATTGTCTTTGTGCCTTCTTGTGATTGAGCATCTCTGCGTATTGTTTATCATTTCTCTCTGCGAACAACTTAATACTCTTTGTGTTTTTAATATCACCTCTGCATTTTGAATGACATTTTATTCAATGCGATTTTAATGATAGTTCCCAGCTCTTTATTGGTAAAATATCAACGTTATTAAAATGTGAATGAAAACATTTTAATTTATATATTGAATGTTTTTTTACACTTCAACAACAACGAACTTATACTTGAATGCCTTCGTATTTTATTTGTATTGAGTAGTGTCTTTGTTTTTCCCTTGGTGGTGGTTATACTGTGTAAATGGGGTGTACTTACTGTGAAAATGAGTAGCGTTTTTGTTGTTCCCTTGGTGGTGGTTATACTATGTAAATGGGGTGTGTTTGTTGTGTAATGGGTAGTGTCCTTGTTGTGCCAATGGTGGTGGTTCTACTGTGTAACGGGGGCATTTTTGCTATGTAAAGGGGTAGTGTTTTTACTGCGCATTTGGTGTTGTTTCTATGGTGTAACTGGTGGCGTTTCAATGGCATATTTTCTCAGTTCTTACTCATGATTTTATTTTCATAATTGCCCAGTTCTTACTCATGGTTTTATTTGCATAACATCCATTACTTAATTGAGATTTTAATGGCATAATTTCCCAGTACTTACTCATGAATTTAATGGCACAATGCATGTTTCTTACTCTACAAATTAATGGCATAAAGCACCACATTCACTCCATGACTTACCCAACAGTTTCATTGGAAGGTCTCTGCATTTTTTAAAATAGGTTAAACTCAACATTTTAATATCGCGTGACTGCGAATTTATATCTTCTCTACGAATATGCACGCTCTGCGAGTTTATGTTTGCGAAATCATACAGGTGTCTATGAATTTATTCTTGTGTCTACAATTTTAAGTCTACGTTTTTCATGGCATCTTTACCCAGCCATATCCTTACTAGACAACTTTACGAAGGGGTATTGGTTTAAAATGTATGACAACAATTTTATAACATGTATGACAATGATCTTATTATGTGTTGATTATACAAAGATACCATTGTTATAGACAACAATTTTCCACTCATTATTGACATCGATATTAGCGTTATTTTATTATTAGATATCATTATTCAGATAGAGATATCAATTTAGATGTGTTAGACAACAATTTAATACACTTAAAACTTACATTGAATGGACAACTAAATTAATATATGAACACTGAAGTTATACTATATATATACATTGAGAAGGCAACGTTGAATATTTATATCATAGACAATGCTCATCCTTAGCATATAGTTAATATACAACTCTTGCAATTAATAATTAGACAACGTTCAATATATCATAATGTTGATCGAGAGCGATACCTGTGGTGACTGGACAACGATTGCATTTATCTTATACCAGCAATATCCTATTTAATAGACAACAATATTTAATAGATGGAAATATCCTATATGCTAGCAATATAATATTAACAAACAACAATATCCTATATCACAACAATAATATTTCTAGTTTCAATGTTTCAATATTCAATGCTTCAAGGTTTAGTTTGATTGCAATAATTTTCTTTTCGAAGGGTGAACAAACTTCACGTAACCTTTCGTCATAATTGAACTTCAATTAGATATTTTAACCTACACTTAATTACATTAAATAACATGTCTAAGTAGGTACATTAACTTACCTATCCTTTAAAGTGTAATGAACTTGAAGAAAAGAAAGTAGATTGTTATACAAGGAAAATAACAATTTTTATTAATATTAAATGATATAAAGGTTTGAAAATTTAATTGATTGTATTAAAAATAATAGGATTATCATTTGTTGGATATAGTTATAATTTTTGGATTAATAGGATCTGTTAGAAATAATGGATTATTGGTGTAATAGTCTATTATCTTGCGCAAGCTTAATGGTCGAGGGATTAGTAATTTTTTCAACTAAAACAATTAATAGTTAACAATTAATTGGCGACTATGTGCCTTATGGCTTAAGTTGAGCTGTAAAGGGTAGTTGTTCATATTCATTTCACCATACAGGTTTCCTTGTAGGAAAAAGAATCCTCCGGTCATTTGCGCATTTTGAAATCGAGTGATGTCATCTTGCATCTTGTCGACTTGTTGCTTGGGTTTGTGGGTATCGTCTTCTTGTCAGTTAATTTGGTCTCCTAGTGTGTTGGATTTTTCTTCAGTCTTTGGTGCATATAGGTTATGTTGCGCCAGGTTTATATTTATTTAATTCCGCATGTTTATATTTGCAACGGGTAGTTGTTTATATTTGTCTTTGATTCCACATGTTTCGCCCAGTTGCTCGATGTGCTAGGTGTTGAGTCATTGTTGTCTGTTTCTTGATCTGTGTGCATGGTGTTCATCGTTAGGTTGTGTGGCTTAATTGTTTTTGTCATTTCTTTCCTTCCTAAAAACAAAAAAAAATGGAGTTTTTGCTTCGCTTGTACTCGTAACAATTGGGGTCTTCACAGATTTCCTTTTTCGGTTTTATCAAATTTATGTCAGCATATGTGACATGAAATTCCATATTCCTTAGCATTTAATGTAAGGGGTTCTTAATAATAGGGTTTCCTCTACAATATCGTAGTTTCAGCTACCAATTCTAATTGAAAGTGTCAAAATGGAAGGGTTGACGAGGTGGGTTTTAATGTTTTTAATGACTGTCCAATTATTTTACATTGGCATGGACTGGAATGGCCAATTCAACTGTAAAGTCTTGTGCAATATGTGTGTTTTTATAGTGCTTCTAAGATGTAAATTTAAGTTGAATTTGTGATAATATAATATAGAGGAAGTATCTCATTAGCTAAGTCATAAATTTAATTTTAAGTGATGTAGAAATGATTGAAAAAATTGTTAAAATAAAGAAAGGTATGAATTACACACATTTGAAGTAGTATAAAAAATGAAGATGTGCCCTTGACAAATGATTAAGAATGCAACAATTTACGCAGATCAGAGGTCTTGTTTTTACTCATAGTAAGAATAGAGGAAAAAACCATAACTGAATGGACTTCTGATGTACTAAGATCACAGTAGATGTATTACTAAATTGTAATTATTCAATCTTGAAGAAGTAAAGAAGGAAGCTAATATGAAGAGGAAATGGAAACACAGGGAAAACACATAACTGAAATTAAATGAGACTTAGAATCTTTGTCTTCTCTTGTATTAATATTCGATAAGTTCTGTGTTTTACATTCAGCCAGAAGAAGCCTGGAAAATATGTAAGATATATGTATTTATACAAAAATTGTCCTAACTAGAAGTAGTTAGAATTTCCACAACATCTGCTCTAAATATAGAATACAATCCAAATTGAAAAACATAACGCATATTTTTCTAAGTTATGGCTTGATTTGCTGGCGCTTCATAAGCTCCTTTATTTGCTCCAATATGTGCTTTCTTTCATATGTTCATTGAATTGGGTACACATTTCCATCAATGTTATGACAAATATCAAAAGTTCAATGTTCTCATTCAATTCAAAGGAAAATACCTTCTTGTCTACTAGTGGTAGCTTCTCCTGGATATTCATTACTGTATGGGCTGTAATTTGGTGTTGCAAACTAGGTTTTACCAACAACTCATTGATCTTTAGCAAATCAATCTAGTTCATCTTTTGGATGATAGATTGTATACTTTCCTTATTCTTTATGAAGATTTCTTTATTCTTTTCTATGTCAACTTTCTTGAGTGTATCAGAGATATAATTACCTTTGAATTCAACCAATTCTATCTCTATAGAAGACACATTATTCAAACAAGCCTCCTTTTCCTCCCTAGCAAGCTTACTTTCTTCTAGGTTTGTCTCCCAAACTTTCAAGGCCATTTCACCTTTCACATGTTCATATTGTGAAAAAGGGGCGAGACCAAGAATATTGTCTTTATTCCTGCATACAATGAATTCTTGAAATTTGGATTTGGCCATACATGCATCATTTTCTTTCTCATAATTTTTTTTGAGAATTATTTATTTCCTTATAGTATTTCTGAATAGTATACATTTTTTGATATAGATCCTGCTAGAAAGCTTCCAACTTTTCATTAATTTCATATGCATGTTTTTGGAATGCAATGTTATATGTATTTGTCTTTTCTAGTGAAGCTATTCTGGTCTACAAATTTTGTATTTAACTATCTCGTTGAGTAATCATGGAATTACTAATCTGTAAATTCTGGACACTCGTCTCCAGTTTTTCTTGTAGTTGCTTCATCTATTATTGATAAGACAACCTAATTTTCTCTATGTCATAATTCATTATGCTCCTGATAACTTGTTATGTGCTTTACATTTCATTATGCAACTGTTCAACCAAGAGAGAATTTTCTTGTAGTTGCTTTGTAATATTTCCCGCTGACCATTGGTTGGTAGTGGAAAAGTCTCCTAGTGAATTCACAACCTATTTGGAAACTTCAGGGTCATTTTTCTCATGTCCATCATATACTATTCTGTGTCTCTTGGTGGTCATTGCTTTCTTCTGGTGAGATTATTTTCGGATGATAGATTTTCTTCTTGTGAGATTGAAAAATAAACTTGATAGGGGCATCTCTTCAGGAAATATGGGAGTGAGTTCGTCTAGATGGATGAATTCGGAGCTGGGAACCTCAAAACTAGTTGATAAAGGATTTACTAAGGGAATACATGAAATAAGTGCATAGACGTTTATGGACTAGTAACACTGGGAGTAACATTGGTAGTAACTGGTGATGAAGGGGGGAAAGCATGACCATGTTTCATGACTGATTCAAGGGAAGCTAATAAATGTTGATCATTTAGGCCTAGCATTTATGCTTTTATATGTTTAAATAATGCATCTGTATTTCTCAGTACTTCTTCATTTTTGTCCTCAGTGGAGCTACTTGGATGGGGTTCTGTGTATCTAGTTTCATGTGAATATGGAATGGTCTTTGACTCTCCTTGCAAAATATTAGGCAATTTGTTCCTTATGTGCTTTTGAAAGCCAAGGAAACCAGCCTATTGGTCTGGAGGCAGAGTCTGAAATTTATTTTCAACTTCTTCATAGGATCTAGCTCCTCGAAAAACATTATCATAAGGGGAGTCTTTGTGTATATATATTTTCATGTTGAACTGGGCCAAATGATTCTCTACCATCCTATGAGGATCATGTCTTTCGAATTCAATGTCAACTAATTTGACATCTTCTAAGGCTGCAGCCTCGACTTTTGAATGACCAAAATATAACAATGTAAACATTCCAACCTGTATGGGAAAAGTTGTCCATACCTTTTTTCTTAGCCACTTTCAAGTCTTTGGTGATTCCTCCTGCCACGTTTTGGTATGCCACTTCTTTGCAGACCATCCTATCAAGAAATAATTTTGGAAGGGCATGGGGAGAAATGAAGCAACTGAACACTCTGATGTAAGAGAAGTTTTGTTCAATGTACCAATCTACAATTGTGCCTAAGTTCCCTATAATGTTCTCTAAAATCCTAGAAGAAGGGTGACCATAGATAGCTACATGAATGGGTACCACTACATCGTGATAGATCTCATAAAAAAAATCTTTAGCATTTTCTTCCCATAGTTTGGAGTGGTAGAAATGTATAGGCTTGGAGCTAGCTGGGGTACAGATCCAGTTCATCAGGGGAAATGGAATCATGAAGCAAATGGCATCCATGATGTAGGTAGACATGTAAAATGGAGAATTTTTGCCTCTTGATTTCAATGATTTGTACTCGACAACCTCCTTAACTAGGTTACCCAAAAACATTTTTTCAAAGTTGAAAGTATAGCCTTCGGCCACTTCATTGATTATAGACACCCATTCAACTATGAAATGTGCAAGGTTTTTGCTTCCAAATAACCAGAAGAGCATCATGGAAATGTATAAAATGTGAACATCTAAATATGTTGTGGAATATATACCATGAGCATCAGATTTAAACTTGGATGGATTTCCCCACGAGGTCTTGATTATGTCATGACCAATTCTTCCATATTGAGTGCATTCTCTCCTTTAAAAATCCAGAATAACTGATGCATTATACGTGTATTTGGGTGCGGAAGATATTTTATACATTACTTGTATTTCCTCTGGATGAAAGGAGCCAACATAGGTGTTCTAGTAACTGATAATGCTTCTAGTTTGAATGCCAATGTGCTCAAGAGCCCAACTTAACATTTCATTGTAGGGTATTATCTTTGGTCGAGCAACAATCCTATGTAGTTGAGACTGAGCTACCAACTTGAGCTTGGTTGAGAATGACTCATATTCTTCTTCCACTAAATCATCTGGAAAGAGAATAATCTCATGTTCCAAGAAATCTTAGACTTGTTTGCAAGACTTGTTGGCGCATGTAATTCGCGAAGTGGTATCCAAGAGAATATCTATGTTTGGGTGGGAATCATCTGCTAATGCATCTTGCTTCTTCCCCGGTTTGCATGGCACCATAATTCTCAGAGAAATGAAATTAACCTTACTGTGATAATATAAGTCTGTAAGCTCTCAATTACTGAATGAAAAACTCTAATCACAAATTGTAGAATGAATTCATATTCGAAATGTGTTTATTAATAATGTCTATCAATCTTCGTATTGATCTACTAACAAGGTGATTATTAAAAATCTATGGAGTTTATTAACTGGAGATTGTGATATTTACCCAAATCTTTAACTTTAGCCAGTTATAAATGTCATTAATACTTTGGCGGTTCGACGTTCACAGGTTTTGAATATAAGACTACAAAAATCTCCAGAGGGCAAAATTACAGGAGAAACTAATAACTAACTAATCACTTTTATGTTTTAATTAATCATGATTTACAAATCCTTTAATATTAAGTACTTTGGAACTTCGATATTCCATGGTTTTGAATGAAGGATGATAGAAATCCTCCAAAGGCAGAATTCCTAGAGTAAACATTCAAACTATTATAGGTATTTCGGGGCTTCGAAACCCCGAAGCTCTCGGCGTTCATTTTCTTAAATGCACAACTCATTCTTTGACACTTTGGCATTTGGGAGTTTTGGATGTAGCACAATAAAAATCTCTTGAAGGCCAAATTTGCGGAGTGATTAGTTAATAGTTAATAATGATCAATTCAAATTGTTAAGTTTTTTATTATCTTTTTGAAGAATTTATTTGTTATGATATCAAATGCTTCGACACTTTGATAGTTCAACGGTCCTGAAAGAATTCTTTGTGTAACATCCCTCTCTTGTGTGCACTGAGAGAACTTAATCTTTGAGGACACTTGCATGCAAGTGATCCAGGTTATTATACTATTGGTCGTTTTGATTATGATTATGGGATATTATGGATTTGATGATATGTTATTTCGTTGTATTTACATAGACATGTGCTATTGACTAGGTTCTCCTAAGTGTGTAGGAATTTGGACATTGAGGATTCAAAGGCATCGATGAAACCCCTTGAACTCTGGATTGAGTCAGGGAGTGGACTGTTGGGTTTGAACGTTGTTGATGTGACATATGTACATATGATTATATTTTATGATGATTGATTATTATTGTTGACATGATTCGCTGATGGATGCAGGGTGACGATAGCTTGCCCACCAGACTCACATGTGGAGTAGAGGGGTCATGCAGGACAACCAGAGACATTGAGGGAAAGGTGTGGCAGTAGCCCTGTCACATCCTACTATCACTCCCTTCGTGGCTCAAACTATAGGTTAACGATTACCTAGTTCGAGAAGACCCACAATGTCGTGAGGGTAGACTGTGACAGCCACTCACGATGATTCTAAGGGGCACGCTATAAGGTAGGGGCCTTATTCCTTAGAGGCCCTTAGTATCCAAAAATATCACTTGGTGGAGTATTGAGTCCAGTGGTTTGACGTCTACCAAATTCATACAAGAGGCAAGTGGCATGCTTGGAGCATGTAGTGTGTATTGAAGGGCAGGTGACACAACTGCACTCCTCTGAGCATGCTCACCTCACCATGACCTTCTCTTCTCTCGAACCGAAGAGTACCAATACTCTTCTATCTTCCTATCGAAAGATCTACCCATAGATTCTTCCTTATTCGATCCCCTGCTTTGCACTCAGAGGATCGAAACTTCGCACCTTCGCGAGTTCGAATTTGAATCCTGGACTCTCGGATCTCCGAGACCCGAGATCTGAGATCTCCTTACCCCGCTATTGAAACCTCGCTCTATCGCAACTTCGAGATTCGCGACGATCAATACTTACGGTTCCGACCGCCGATACGCGATGCGCCGAGATGTCGATCTCGTGTTTTCTCTTTCTTGCGTTTTCACCACTCGCGAATTCAACTGACTCCTTCCTCGACCTCCGAAGCCCGAGGTGCAGATACCCGATATATCCCTACCTCGCGACTTCTCTACTCGCGAGGTCAAAAAATTACCTCGTCGACTCCCGATACCCGAGACGTCGAACTTCTGGTAGATTACGCCACCTGTCTTTCGTGATCACCTGTGGCCTCTTATTTGTACCTACTAGATCCGACGATCCATGACACTCTGCGAAATCTCCTTGGAGAATTTTTTCCGTCTGTTTCTCCTTGCGCAATCCTTGAACAAGAAGTGTCTCTCCACGAGACTTATCCGTCAACCTGCGTCTATTCCTTGCAACCTGCTCACGCACAAATTTTCTCCACTTCCCTTCGACAACTTTGAAGGCTTATCCCTCCTGAGCTTCCATGACTTCAATTCCCTCAGGAAGAAGCTCTTGTATGCCTTCCTTGCGGAAAATCTTCAAAACACGCTAAGTTTTGAAGTCTTTGATCTTGCGCGCTCCTACAGAAGAAATATTTCACTTCCCTTTGCTCAGAATCACAACTTTGAGTGTTCGTCCAGCCTGCGCATGCCTTGCACGGATCCGGTGCTAAATCTGCACTTCTAAGAACTTAGAACAAAAGTTCTCTCTATCTGAACCCTTCTTTCAACGCACTCCTTGCGGGCGACTCGACTGCACTCCTTGCAGGAATTCTCTGGCTGAAGATAGAGAAAAAATTGAAACTAACTCCTTGTTCCCACATACTTCATTTCTACCATGAAATCACATACACATCATATAAAAGAAAATGCATGAAAAGAAGAAAACATTCATGAGCATAATATCAACAATACACATAGAATGACACAACCATGGAATTGAATCAAAGTTTTTTTTATTAATTCAATATCTGTACATGGAAGTTCTTCATACACTTCTCTGCTGCTCTCTCTTTAGAATGCTTCTTCTATAATACAATGTACAAAGGAGGGTGTCTATATTCTGTTTCCCTCTCGAGCTCTAAATCTATCAAATCTAGAATTAAATATTCTATCTACTTTACATTAAATCTATTAATTGCCTCATCTACCTAAGGACGTGAGCTATCTGCTCGAGGTCCAATTACAATATACAAGTGCGCTTCATCAAATCAACACATTAATGTTTGCACAACAAATATCAAGGTGCTTTTCAAAAAAATAAATTATGCTGGCTTGTCCAGCTATCTCCTGCTTTCGCACTGGCTCGCTTGACGTGGGCGATGCTCCTGCATCATACTCCCTCACTTGAAAAATTTCATGGGCTCCTATCCATGAGCTCCTGCATGGTCTATCCATGCTTCTGTATGATTGCTTCACTTTCCCAGCTGGCATCCTCCACTGGGTGATTCTTCCATTTGACCAGATACTCGAAGTACTCTTTTCTCCTGGTCTTCCTTCCCACTCGCTTGTCCAGTATGCATTCCATTTGCGGATTCTCTGCTACTAGAAATTGTTTTGTCCACTGGATTACTGGTTCCTCAGTTCCAGTCTTGGCCTCTCCAGCCTTGTATGGGTATAAGTCTGCGATATTAAATATCGGAGATATCCCGATGCCATCAGGCAACTCAATTTCATATGCATTTTCTCCGAATTTCTTCAGGACTCTGCATGGCCCAATTTTCTTCATCTTTAACTTGTTGTATGTTCCCCTTGGGAACCTTTCTTTCCTTAAGTGTGCCAGAACAAGATCCCCAACTTCAAACTGAAGTTGTCTCCAATGCTGATCTGCCCTGCGTTTGTATTCCTGATTTGATTTCATCAGTCGCTGCTTCACCTAACTGTGAAGTTCTTGCATCGCCTCAGTGAATTCCTCTACACTAGCAATGCTAGTGGTAGTCTGTTCTGAATCTCGCAATTCAGAAACTCCCCTCGGCTGTGTCCCATACACAATTTGAAATGGAATTTTACCTGTACTTTGATTCACCGAATCATTGTACGCAAACTTTGCCTGAGGTAACACATTGTCCCAACTACTGTGATGCTCCGTCACCAAGCTCCTCAGCAAATCTCCCAGACTCCTGTTAACCACTTCTGTCTGTCCATTTGTTTGAGGGTGATAAGCAGAACTAAACGCTATATTAGTTCCTAGCTTCTTCCATAGCGTCCTCCAAAAATGACCTATGAATTTAGTATCCCTGTCTGAAACAATACTTTTCGGCAATCCATGAAGTCTAACAATCTCTTTGAAAAACAAATTTGATATGTGCGTCGCATCGCTGGTCTTCTGGCATGGAATGAAATGTGCCATCTTCGAAAACATGTCCACAACCACAAAGATGGAATCAACACCTCTTTGCGTCCTCGGCAATCCCAATACAAAATCCATGCTTATCGCCTCCCATGGTCTCTCTGGTATGGGCAATGGCTGATAAAAACCTGCATTATGTTTTCTCCCTTTTGAATGCTGACAAATTCGACATCTATCAACAAATCGTTTGACATCCACTCACATTCCTGGCCAAAAATATGATTTGCTCAGCTTTGCGAATGTCTTGTCGTGGCCAAAATGACCTGCTAAGCCTCCACTGTGTTTTTCCTTCAACAGGTTCTCCCTCATGGAGAAATTCGGAATACACAGTTGATTTCCTCTGAATAGAAATCCCTCCTGGATCATATAATCTATCCATGAACTCCGATCCCTGAGAACGGGATTCTTAGTTGCCTCGTATGCTTCTGCAAAATCTGCATCACCTGCATACATGTCCTTAAGGTTTTCAAAACCCAATGTTTTGACTCGGAATTCCTGCAACAACAAACATTTCCTTCTCAAAGCATCAGCCACTTTGTTAGCAGTTCTTGAAATGTGTTTAATCACAAACGTGAAATTCTGCATATACTCTACCCATTTTCCATGCTTTTGATTCAACTTATCCTGTTGACTCACAAACTGCAATGCATGATTATCACTATACAATACAAATTCTTTCGGGATCAAGTAATGCCTCCACTTTTTCAGCGCCTATATGATAGCATAAAACTCTTTATCATTCGTGGAGTATTTAAGCTTTGCTTCATCCAGCTTCTCGCTGAAATATGCAATTGTTCTATCCTCCTGACTTAAGACCGCTCCTATGGCATATCCGCTTGCATCACATTTCACCTGAAATGTCTTCTGAAAATCAGGCAACACCAACACCGGTTTCTCTGTGATATTCTGCTTCAACAGATTGAAGCTTTTCTCAGCCTCGACTGTCCAATGAAAAGTCTTGTGTCGCTTCTTCACCGTGTCCATCATTGCTGCACTAATCCCACTGAAATTCCTGATGAACTTTCGGTAGAAACTAGCCAAACCATGGAAACTTCTCACCTCGAAAATACTTCTGGGTGATGGCCAATTCTTGATCACTTCCACCTTACTTGGATCCATTTTCAACTCATTAGCCGAAATAACAAAACCCAAATAAATGAGCTCTGTCTTCATGAATGAATATTTCTTCATGTTTATCAACAGCTTCTCCTGCTGTAGTTTCCTCATCACAATGGCCAAATGTTTCAAATGTTCAGCCTTCGTCTTGCTGAAAATCAATATATCATCCAGATATATGACTACAAATTTCTCGATGAATTCCCTCAGGACTTCATTCATCAGCCTCATAAAATTACTTGGTGTGTTTGTCAAACCAAACAGCATGACCAACCATTCGTACAAACCTTCGTTTGTCTTGAATGCTGTCTTCCATTCATCACCTTCTCTCATGCGAATCTGGTGATATCCGCTCTTCAGATCAATCTTTGAAAAATAATTTGCCCCACTCAGGCAATCCATCAGATCATCCATTCTCGGCAGTGGAAATCTGTACCTGATGGTGATTTTTTTGATCGCTCTGGAGTCTGTACACATTCTCCAGCCTCCATCTTTCTTCGGACTAAGCACTTTCGGAACAACACATGGACTCAATATCTCTCTGACCAGTCCTTTATCCAACAGCTCCTGGACCTGTTTCTTAACCTCCTCGTTCTCCTGAGGCGTCAACCTGTACGCATCTTTATTTGGCAAACTGCTTCCTGGTATAAGGTCTATGTGGTGACTCACACTTCTCATCGGTGGCAACGAATGAGGTAATTCGTCCACTATGATATCAGCGAACTCTTCCAGCAGTTCCTGAATCTCATCTGGTAAATCATCCACTCTTGTGCTAGTCATAACAATCCTTGGTTTTCTGACCATGAAGAATTGTGGATCTTCATTCTTCTCCATTTCTGAAAGAAGTTCCTTCCCACTCATGAGAAGTATTGTATTGATTACTTCCGGCTTCACCTCTTTATCCTTTATCGGAAGCAACTTATGGGTTCTCCCATTTTTCTCCAGTGTATATGTGTTCATTCTCCCATCATGAATCACATTTATGTCATATTTCCATGGTCTACCCAATAACAAATGACATACATCCATGGGGATAACATCACACAAAATCTTATCATTATATCCCCCTATTTTGAACTCAACCAAGCATTGTTTGGTGACACTCACCTGATGTCCCTTCTGTAGCCATGAAAATTTGTATGGACTCGGGTGATTAGTCGTTTCCAGCTCTAGTTTCTCCACCATCTCGGTTGAGACGAGATTATCAGTGCTTCTAATGTCTACAATAACTTTGCATTTCATGTCCTTGGCTGTGCAAGCCGTTCTAAACAGTCTGCTCCTCTGTACTGAGCTTTCCACCTCCTTCTCAGGTGTCAAAAGAACCTTATGCATCCCAAGCGATCTTCCGCTGTCTGCATCTTCTGTCTCAGCATCACACCTCTGCGCTTCAGTGATGTGAGCTTCTCCTGCATCCTTCTTTTTCTCCGGACATGCGAATGACTTGTGCCCATCCTTTCCACATGTGAAACATGTGATCACTCCTCCTCTTCCTCTACCTCGACCTCTAGTACGAAGAAGAGTATTCGTATCAACATAATCTCCTCGCTGATCATTCAGCTATCCTCTCTGCTCAACATATGGCTGCCTCTGCTATGAGGTTCCGCCTTTTTCAACCCTACCCTGAGGTTTCTTCCATTCCTCCTTGGGCTTCTGGTTTCTTTCCTAGGCAACTGCCTTGCTTCTGGGCTGACTTCTGCCTCGCCCTCGCTGACCTTTCTTTCAGCTCATCTTCTCTTCGGCTTTCAGAGCCAATTGGTAAGCATCTTCCACCGTTCAAATGGTTAGCATGCTTAGCTCATCCTGAATGTCATATCTCAGACCATTCAGATATCTCGCCACCTTCTCATCATCGCTCTCCCGATGACCTGCTCTGATGTTCAGTCGGTAGAACTCCTCAGTGTATTCCTTGACTTTCATCAGCTTCTGTCTCAGGTTCTGCATTCGCCTAAACAGAGTGATTTGATAATCCTTTGGGATGAACTTCGCTTTCATCTTCACGATCATTCGATCCCAGCTTTTGATCTTTTTCTTTCCCTTGCAGCGTCTGTCAGCTTGTAGCTCGTCCCACCACAATGCTGCATGTCCTTTCAAGCGCGTAACTGCATGCTTGACCTTCTTATCTTCTTCCACATATTCATAATCGAAGTATGTGTCAAGAGCCCTTATCCAATCTAGCAGTTCTTCTGCATCCAGACTTCCTTCATATACTGGAATATCCATTTTCGCCTTCGCACCCATCCTTGCAATGGCTTTGATCAACCTCTCGGTTGATGCGTCCTCTACTGTGACTTCTTCTTCATGTCCAACTTCCTCTTCAACTTCGGAATCGCTAAGATCCCCAGCACCAACTCCGCGTCTTTGTGTTGTATCCATCTCCTCGAGCCTTGCTCGGAGATCTCTCATATTCCACTCCATTTCTGGATTTCCTGCCGGCCTACCTCTTCTCCTCACCTCCCTGTCTTCTGGTTCTGGTGATTGTCTTTCTCTTCTCGATAGCATGATGTATCCTCTTCCCTGCTACAAAAAGAAAAGAAATCCCGCTCTTATACCACTCTGAAGCAACCACACACCTCTGAGCACATTTTCCTCACCAAGACCTTCTCTTCTCTCGGCCTGAAGAGTACCAATACTCTTCTATCTTCCTATCGGAAGATCTACCCACAGATTCTTCCTTATTCGATCCCCTGCTCTGCACTCGGAGGATCGAAACTTCGCGCCTTCGCGAATTTGAATTTGAATCCTGGACTCTTGGATCTCCGAGACCCGAGTCCCGAGATCTCCTTACCCCGTTCTCGAAACCT
>SNQJ01S0197388.1:0-17296 GCA_010110895.2 Picea sitchensis | reverse complement strand
GTTTCAAGAGTCACAAGAAAATATGGAGGGGTTCCTAGGGATGAACTAGGAAACTTACTGGAAAATTTCAAAATCGATATCCTAAGTTCACTTAGTTCCCAGTTGGATATCGATGAATGTGAAATGTTCATATATACAAATTCGATGACCTTTGGTTTCATCTTCCAAGAGGTCTGAATGACTCTTTCTATATCACCTATGAATGTTCATATTTCTCTGAAATATTTTCAATGATATTTACAAAATACCATAATCCAAGGATCATGTATCTATTAGCATGTATTACAGGAAGAGTGTTCTTGTCATTGATGGCAAGAAAAATAGTGATGATGGAAAACAGGAAAAGAATAAGCTCAGGAGGAGAAGTGAACAATATGCAAAGGTTGTGGATTGTGGATCATGGATCTTCTTCGAGATTATTCTCAACCATTAGATCATCGATCCACAGGATCAACAAATGTCCGATAAAATCAAGGTGCACAAGCCTTAGCACTTTTCACACGCAAGAGAGGGAGCTTGCCAAAGTTTCGAAGTCTCGAAGTGATTTGGGGTCATCCATCATCGAGGAGGACATGTGGCATGAGATCCATAACTCCAAAATTTTTTGGACAAGGAGGAGGTGAAAATCGCCAACGAAAAATCCTGAATGTTGATTGTCAGGGGGAGTACGTGTCAGCTGATCTGAGATTTCGAAGAAATCTCACTTAAATAATGTTCATTTGAGAATTGAAATTCTCAAAGCCCAAAGATTCAAAGTAAATTTCAACCGTCAGATCCAGAGGGATACATGGCGACAGATTGTGAACTCCGGAGAAATCACCTCAAGAGCGTCAGTTTGAGATTTGAAATCCCCAAAGTCCAGAGAGATAGAGAGCCAAAGTAAATATCAATCATCCAATCATTCGAAGTAGATCTCAGTTGTCATAATTTCTGAAGAAGATCTCAAGAGTCAGATCGTTCGAAGTGAATCTAGGTCGTGTGATCTAGAAAAGATGTGGCATAAACTTGTGGACTCTGGGTGAAGTCCCAAAGTGAATGAGGGTTGTTGATTTGAGGTGGATACGTGGCAACAGATCCAGAAATATGGGTACGAAATACTCCGGAGGAAAGCAAAGAGTGAAAGCGTCAAAGCCTCGAAGTGAATCTTAATCATTGATTGAGAAGGGTGCCAAGGGTCGTCTATCTGGTCTTGGTAGAAAGTGTCAAAGTCCCGAAGCAGACAAGATTCGTTGTTTTGAGGAGGACACATGGAAAGGATCTGTGGAATATGGATAAAATCATTATAGGAGAGCTTGAAGGTTGAGAATTGAAATCACTGAAGCCCGGAGTAGCGAAGCATATCTCGACCGTTGAACGAGAAAGGGGACATAGGACCATTTATCTAGCTGAGAGGTAAAATCCTTGAAGTAGAGGTAGAGTCGTCGATTGAGAAGGATAGGTGTCTGTGGATCATCGACTCTGGAAAGATTAACATACGGAGAAAAGCATGGTTTGAGATTTGAAACTCCTGGAGCCCGGATCATAAAGTAAATAATCGTCGTTGATTTAGGAAGGTTGGATCTTATCCACAGAACTTGAGAGGATAGATCTGAACCATCAGTTTAGGAGAACTGTCAATATCATGAGATTGATGGTCATGTCGCATTGCGGGGATTGAAGGTGCACAAACTCTAAAAATTTAAGGGTGGGTCGCAATTGAAACTATGGTTTTGGAGAAAGGGCACATGGAGGCTCGAGGTAAATTATGGGGTGAAACGTAGTTTGATCTCAAACCACCTTTAGTCGTGCCCGCAATCGCATGGTCACATGAGATCATCACCCAAGGTCACATCAGTGGAAGATAGGGGAAGGAGCTAGCGCTGCTAGGCTCCACATCGGAGGTTACGCATTGAAAATTCAAAAAGGCCTCTGCGTGTATAATCAAACAACGTTTCTCAAACATAATTTGATTGAAGGGTTGTTGTTTCATTTCATGATTTCTTGATCAGTTATGATTCAGTTACACTAACTAAATCATTTTTCCTGAGCGGTTGAATCATTGTTCCTGAGCGTTGGAATCATGATTCCTAAGAGTTTTTGAGATTCTGGACTTGAGCGTTGGAGATGAAGAGTGTAACATATGATGAGAGAAGGAATAAAATAAAAATGTCATGATAGAGAGAGGTTGTTGTTTCTCTGTAAAAGTAGTCGAACTGTAAGCAATGAAGATTACATCATGAACTGAGGGAGAAAATGCAGAGATGAACATAAGATGGACAGAGCAGAAATGGTGAAGAAAACAGACTGTACGAGAACTTAAGCACAAGAACATGCGAGCAGGAAGACACTGATGTAGGCAGAGCAGAACAGTGATGAGACTGGTAAGCCATTGATAAATATTGTATCACTGTAAAAAAATTCAGCAAGAAAATATTTATATCTCAGGGAGGTAGGGTGGTTCTAGGGAGGATTTTTGTCCTTGGAGTTTCAAGTGGGTGCTTGAACACAGGGAGTTGCAGCTTCCATTTGGTTGCAGCCAAAAAAACTAGGGTGGTAGGGTGGTGCAAGGGAGAACCATTGTTCTCTGTTATGCATGTTGGTGCTTGTGTGACTAGAAGTTGGTGCTTCCATCCAGTTGGTGCTGGAACATTCAGGGAGTTGGTGCTTCCTTATAGTGGGTGCTAGAGAAACCAGAGAGTTGGTTCTCTCAAAAATTTGCACCTTATTAAAGAAGAGGTTGTAGCCTCATTTTGAGTTGGTGCTCAAAGAAGGATGATGTACATAACTTAAAAGACTGCCTATCATTCAAAGAATAAGAGGTTTTCTCCCTTTATGGTTTTCCTCGTGAATTTTGTCTTTGTGTATATTGTATGTGTGATTGATGTTTGTTATTTTTCTGCTCATGTATTGCATAATCTTGATGATCACTTGGAGAAGGTTAATAATATTTTAATAGGCATAAAATTGTTTAAGCACAGTAAAAATTGATTCACACCCCCACCCCTCTCAGTTGTCTTAGTAATTCCAACAATTGGTATCAGAGTGAGTTTCTTTTATTTAAAGGTAGATCAATAAGCTTAAACATGGAAAACCATGAAGCAACTTTAACCAATAAGCCTCCTATGTTTGATGGAACAAATTTTTCCTTCTGGAAGGTTAGAATGAGAACATACATCATGGCCTTAGGTGCTAATGTTTGGGATGTTGTAGAGACTGGATATACAAAACATGTTGTGTTAGCTTCCAAAAATGATAAGTTAGAATTTATCTTCAATGCAAAGGCAATGAATTCTATCTTGAGTGGGCTTGTTGAAGCTAAATTTGTAAAGGTCATGGAACTTGAATCTGCCAAAGAAATGTGGGATAAACTTATTAGCAGTTATGAAGGAGATGAGAAAGTAAAAGATGCCAAATTTCTGACACATAGATTGAAATTTGAACAACTAAATATGAATGAGGATGAAACAGTTAGTAAATATTTTTTAAGAGTTGATGAGCTTGTGAATTCCATGAAGGGTCTTGGTGAGAATATTGAAGACACATTTTTAGTTTAGAAGATTTTAAGATCTCTTCCTGATAGATTTAATCCAAAAGTTTCTGCAATAGAAGAACTGGATGATCTTAAAACACTGTCTATTGATCAAATCCTAGGAACTATAACTTCTTATGAAATGAGGATTATCAAAGATAAATCCACCACTGGATAAGCATCTTTTAAAGCAGACAACAATACTGATTCATAATTAGATGATATTGAGGGAAAATTTGTGAGAAGGTTAAAGAAAGGATCAGGAAAATACCAAGGCAAGTTTCCCTTCAAATGTTTTAACTGTGGAAAGATAGGTCACTTTGAATCTAAGTGTCCATACAAGAAGAAGGACCAAAAATCTGAAGGTGAAGAGAAGTACAAATCCAATAGATTTGGTAAAAACAAAATTTTATGTGTAAATAATGATGACTCTTCAGAAGAAACAGATAATGACTCTTCCTATGAAGATAAGGTTAATGACTTTATGCTTATGGCCAAAGAGGATTATGATAATAAAAGAATAGGAATTAATTTTAATGATGAAGAAGTTGTGGTTGATATGGAAGGTGAACTAATCAGTTCTTTAGAAGAGATTGACAGACTCAAACTTAAGAAGAGAAAACAAAACTAGTTGTTGATGCAGTTTGAAAAGAATGGTAAAAAACATGATGAAGACTTTGCCCTGCTAAAAGTGGAGTTAGAAGAGGAAAATAAAATAGAGGACACTCTGAAATAGTAGTTATTAGAGAAGAAGGAAATATGTGAAGCCTTGGAAGATGAGGTAGTAAAAAACAGAAAAGAGATGGAGAAGTTTAAAGCATTGTATCTCCAAAATATTCCAAGCATTAAAGATCAACCAAACTAAACAACATTCTGAGCAAACAAAGATCTCCTTTGTTGAATAATTGTTTAGGCTATGTAAGTGGTTCAAGCATCAAACAAACAGAAAGCAAAGAGCCAGTAAAGATGATCAAGTTCCAAGTCAGCAGACAATCAGACCATGTGAGTACTTTGCCACCAAAAGATAATAAAGACAAGATGATCCCTGATAAAAAACAAAGATATCAAAATATGGAGAAATAAATGCCAAGAAGAAGGCCATACTTTAGGTACCAAAATTTCTTTCATGGTTATTGTTTTTACTGCTCTAATTTTGGTCATAAGATTGCAAATTTTCAAATTAAGTTTAGAGACATGCAAATGAGGAGATCAATAAATAAAGAATCTTTGCAACATAGAACTAAACAACCAATGAGTAGACAAATTTGAACCAATCACTTTGACCTATTGAACAATGAGCTCAAATTCTATAATTTTCATAACTTTGGGCACAAAGTTGCAAACTACCATCTGAAGAATTACAAAGTAGATCCAAGGATAAAACCCTTAGCTAGAAATGCCAGCACATGGAAAAAGAAAGATATTGAAAAATGTGGTCTATTGATTTCAGCTCAAAGACAAAAGAACCCCTGGTATATTGACAGTGGATGTTCCAAACACATGACTGGAGAAAAAATTAAGTTTATGTCTCTAAGTGAAAGAAAATCAGGAAATGTAAACTTTGGAAATTATGCACCAGGAAAAATCAAAGGTAAAGGAATGGTAAGTCTAAGTAATGGAAAAGGGAAATATCAAGATGTGTTGTTTGTATATGGTATGAAACATAATATTCTTAGTGTCAGTCAAGTTTGTGACAAAAGATATAAAGTTGTTTACACTTCTAAAGATTGTAAAATACAATCTGTGAATTTAGGACAGTTGATTGCAAAATCCATAAGAACAGAAAACAATGTCTGTGTTTTGAAAGAAGAAAAAGAAGAATGCCACTTAAGAAAGTATGATGAAAGTTGGTTATGGAATAGGAGACTTGGAAACCTAAATTTTAATCATCTAATCAAACTTAGAAACAATGGGGCGGTAAAATATCTTCCAAAAATATCAAAGCCATATGATTTTGTATGCAAACCTTGCCAAATAGGAAAGTTCACTCAGACACAGTTTAAATCTAAGAAATTTGCATCAACAGTGAAACCTCTTCAGTTAGTACATATGGATTTGTGTGTACCATAAAGGAAGGAAGGTACAGAAAAATGAAATTACTTCATGTTGATTATTGATGATTATTCTAGACTTACATGGGTTTCCTTTCTGAAAGAAAAATCTGAAGAATTTGAAAAATTCAAAGTGTTTAAGGCTCTGACTGATAATCAAATAGAAAAAATATTGAAGGCAGTAAGGTATAATAGAGGAGGAGAGTTTAGTTCAAGGGACTTCAAAGAGTTTTGTGATAAATATGGGATCAAAAGAGAGTATATTATTCCAAGGACTCCATAGCAAAATGGAGTAGTTGAGAGACAGAATAGATCAGTTCAGCAGATGGAAATATCAATGATGAATGAAAGGAATATTTCTTAGACATATTGGGTAGAAGCAATTCATACAGTTGTACATATTCTTAACAAAGCTCATCTCAGGACACAAAGTGATAAGATTCCTTATGAACTATGGTTTGGAAGACCTGCTTCAATCAAGCATTTTAAAGTCTTTGGGAGTAGGTGTTATATCAAGAACCATGATGAAAATATTGGCAAATATGATGTTAGGGATGATGAAGGTATCTTCTTAGGGTATGATACAAACGGTAAAGGATACAAATTTTATAATAAGAGGCTGCATAAATTGGTTGATTGTATTGACATAAAAGTTGATGAAGAAATCCCGGTATGAGATGTAAGCAGTGTTGAATCAACAACAGAGGATATAGTTGAATTTGAAGATGAAAAGGTCCAAGAATTAGAAAGAGAAGACTATGAGTCAAATGAAGATACAAATACTCAAGCAGATTCAAATCAACAGACAACATCAAATCCTCCCTCCGAAATTACTCAAAAGAATCATCCTGCAAGTCAGATAATTGGTGAGAAAGACAAAGGTGTACAAACCAGGAGAAGGATAATCAAAGGCACTGAGAAATCACATATAACCTTCATATCCGTGGTGGAACCCAAGAAATTTAATGAATCTAGTAAATATGTAAATTGGTTAAAATCAATGAATAAGGAACTCGATCAAATTGATAAGAACAATACTTGGGAGCTTGTTCCTATACCTACAGATAAGAATATAATTGGCACCAAATGGGTGTTTAAGAATAAAATGACTGAAAAAGGAAAAATGGTTAGGAATAAAGCCAGATTGGTCTCTAAGGGGTATCCACAAGTTGAAGGACAAGATTTTGATGAAACCTTTGCACCGGTGGCAATATTGGAAGCCATTCGAATATTTCTTGCCTATGTATGTCATAAGAACTTTAAAGTATATCAGATGGATGTTAAGTCAACATTTCTTAATGGAGATCTAGAAGAAGATGTATATGTGGAGAAACCTGAAGGATTTTCACTGACAAATAATCCTGACTATGTCTATAAGTTGAAAAAGGTATTATATGGACGGAAATAGGCACCACGAGCTTGGTATTATAGACTGGAGAAATTTCTACAGGACAAAGGGTTCAAGAAAGGTATTGTTGACAGTAACCTATACATTAAGTCTGAAGGTGATGATTTATTAGTTGTTTTGGTTTATGTAGATGACATTATTTTTGGATGTACCAATGAGCCTTCAATTCATTGGTTTGCTAATTCTATGAAAACTGAGTTTGAGATGTCCTTGATAGAAGAACTGTCATATTTTATTGGTTTACAAATCAATAAGAGTTCTGCAGGGATATTTATCTCTCAAGAAAAGTATCTGAGAGAGATGTTGAAGAAGTTTCAAATGGAATATTCCTCTCCTGTTAGTACACCTATGGTGGTTGGTTGCAAGCTCAGTCTAGATGATATTACACCTGATGCTAATCAAAGAACATATTGATCGATGATAGGCAGTATTTTGTAGATCACAACATCCCGTCCCGGTATAATGAAAGATGTTGGAATGGTAGGTAATTATCAATCTTCTCCTAAACAAAGTCATTTAGAAACTGTCAAGAGGATATTCAAATATTTGAAGGGTACAATGACTTATGGTCCTTGGTATCCTAGAAATCATAATTTTCAATTAAATGCATATGCAGATGTGGATTGGGAAAACTGTTTGGATGAGAGAAAGAGCACCGGTGGAGGCACATAATTGTTAGTTGATTCATTAGTAGCATGGCTTAGTAAGAAGCAATGATCTATTTCATTATCAACTACAGAGGCAGAGTACATTGTCGTTGCTACTTGCTGCACTCAGATCTTATGGATGATACAAATTCTTGCAGATATGAAGGTAACTTATACTGATCCAATTCCACTTCACTGTGATAACATCAGTTCCATTACTGTCTCCAAGAATCCTGTTCAACATGAAAATACTAAGCATATACCAATAAAATACAATTTTCTCAAAGAGAAGGTTACAAACAGAGTTGTTCAGCTAAATTGTATTCCCTCCATAGAACAGATAGATAATATCTTCACTAAACCACTTGCAAAAGCTCAGTTTGAGTATCTACGTCAGAAGTTGGGCGTGACCCTATTATCAAGTTAAAACAGACTATCTGATCAGGGGGAGAGTTCTTATTGTATCTCTTTTCAGGGGGAGAACAAAGTCACTCATAGTTTTCTTTGACATTGATGTCAAAGGGAGAGAAAAGGTGTGGTCTGGATGCTACAGTTGGAGGTCTAAGCAAAATAGTGCAGCCTTTCAGGGTTTCCATCAATTCCAAAGGGGGATATTGTTGGCATGTCTTACAGGAAGAGTGTGCTTGTCATTTATGGTAAGAACAACAATGACAATGGCAAACAGGAAAAACATAAGCTCAGGAGGAGAAGCAAATAGTATGCAGAGATCAAATCTCAGAAGGGAAAGCGCAGTATAGAAACGTGATTAGGATCAAAATCCTTGATCATGGATCTTCTTTGAGAGTCTTCTCAACCATTGGATCATCGATCTAGAGGATCAACAAACATCTGATCAAATAAAGGTGTGCAAGCCTTAGCACTTTGCACATGCAAGAGAGGGAGCTTGCCAAAGTTCCGAAGTCTTGAAGTGATTTGGGACCCTCCATCGTCAAGGAGGAAAGGTGGCACGAGATCCACAACTTCAAAATTTTGTGGATGAGGAGGAGGTGAAAATCGCTGATGACAAATCCTGACCGTTGATTGTCAGGGGGAGTACATGTTAGCTGATCTAAGATTCTGGAGAAATCTCACTACAAGAATTTCCAATTGAGAATTGAAATTCTCGAAGCTCAGAAATCCATAGTCAATTTAAACCATCAGATCCAGAGGGATATGTGGCGACGAATCTTGAACTCCAGAGAAATCACTTCAAGAGTGTCAGTTTGAGATTTGAAATCCACGAAGTCTAGAGAGTTAGAGAACCAAAGTAAATCTCGATCGTCCGATCATATGAAGTAGATCTCAGTCGTTAGATCATTCGAAGAAGATCTCAAGCGTCTGATCATCCGAAGTGAATATGGGCCCTCGGATCCATAAAAGACATGGCATAAACCTATGGACTCTGGGTGAAGTCTCGAAGTGAACAAGGACTATTGATTCGAGGTGGATGCGCGGTGACAGATCCATAACTCTGGGTACAAAATACTCTGGAGGAAAGAAGAGAGTGAAAGGGTCAAAGCCCCGAAGTGAATCTCGATCGTTGATCGAGAAGGGTACTAAGGGTCATCGATATGGTCTTGGTAGAGAGTGATGAAGTCTCGAAGAAGACTAGATTCGTTGATTTGAGGAAGACACATGGTAGGAATATATGGACTTTGGCTAAAAGTGTTCTCGAAGAGCATGAAGGTTGAGAATTTAAATCACCGAAGCTCAGAGTAGCGAAGCAGATATCGACCATTGATCATGAAAGGGGACACAGGACCGTTGATCTATTTGGGAGGTAAAATTCCTGAAGTAGAGGTAGAGCCATTGATTGAGAAGGACAGGTGTCTTTGAATCATCCACTTTGAAATATTGATGTATGTAGAAAAGAAGGGTTTGATATTTGAAACTTCCGGAGCCCGGATCACGAAGTAAATCACAACCGTTGATTTAGGAAGGTTAGATCTGATCTGTAGAACTTGAGAGGACAGATCTGAACCATCAATTCATGAGCACCGTCAATATCGTGATAATGACAGTCCCATCACATTTTGGGGATTGAAGGTGTGCGAACTTTAAAAATTTAAGGGTGAGTCGCAATTGAAACCACGGTTTTGGAGAAAGAACATGTGGAGGCTTGAGGTAAATTGCGGGAAGAAACACAGTTTGATCTCAAACGACCTTTGGTTGCACCCACAATTTCATGGTCACATTAGAGCATCGCCCAAGGTCACATCAACAAAAGATAGAGGAGGGAGCTAGCACGGCTAGGCTCCACATCGGAGGTTACGCATTGAAAAGTCAAAAAGGCCTCTGCATGTATTATCCAACGACACTAATCAAACAAAATATGATCGAAGGGTTGTTGTTTCATCTCGTGATTTCTTAATCAATTATGATTCATTTACACTAGTTGAATCGTTTTTCCTGAGCGGTTGAATCATTATTCCTAAGCGTTGGAATCATGATTCCTAAGTGTTTTTTATGTTCTTGACTTGAGCATTGGAGATGTGGAGTGTAATGGATGATGAGAGCAGGAATAAAAGAAAAATGTTGTGACAAAGAGAGGTTGTTGTTTCTCTCTAAAAATTAGTTGAACTGAGCAATGAATATTACAACATGAACTCAAGGAGAAAATGAAGATATGAAGAACATAAGTTGGATAGAGAAGAAATGGTGAAAACAACAGACTGTACGAGAACTTAAGCGCAATAAGATGCGAGCAGGAAGACACTGATGCAGGAAGAGAAGACTAGTGTAGTAAAACAGGGATGAGACTGGTAAGCCATTGATAAATATTGTATCACTGTAATGAATTTCAGCAAACAAAGATTTATATCTCAGGGAGGTAGGGTGGTTCCAAAGAGGACTATTGTCCTCAGAGTTTCAAGTGGGTTCTTGAACACAGGGAGTTGTATCTTCCATCTGGCTGCAGCCCGAGAAACCAGGGTGTTAGGGTGGTGCAAGGGAGAACCATTGTTCTTTGTTATGCAAGTTGGTGCCTGTATGACTGGAAGTTGGTGCTTCCATCCAGTTGGTGCTGGAACACTCAGGGAGTTGGTGCTTCCTTCTAGTGGCTGCTAGAGAAACCAGAGAGTTGGTGCTCTCAGCAAGTTGCATCTTGTTAAAGAAGAGGTTGTAGCCTCATTTTGAGTTGGTGCTCAAAGAAAGATGATGTACAAAACTTAAAATATTGTCTATCATTCGAAGAAGAAGAGGTTTTCTCCATTTATGGGTTTCCTCGTGAATATATGTCTCTTTCTATATCATATGTGTGATTGATATTTGTTATTTTTTCTTCTCATGTCTTGCATAATCTTGATGATCACTTGGAGAAGGTTAATAATATTTTAATAGGAATAAAATTGTTTAAGCACGGTAACAATTGATTCACGNCCAAACTCCCCCCCTTAATATGAAGGGGTCTTTGTGAGTCTAAGTATCATTATGAAATTTTCAAAATTTTCTCTCCCAAGTGCTTTGGTGAAGATGTCTGCAATTTTATCATTTGTGGAACAATGTGTCAAGTGAATAGTCTTGGCCTCTACATGATATTGAATCATATGGTACTTTATGTTGATGTGATTTTTTCGATCATGGAATATGATATTCTTGGCCAACTTGATTGTAGAAACCAGAAGATGAGTATATTTCACTTGTTTCTCCTACATATCTTCAAGTATTTTCCCAAGTCACACAACTTCCTTTGTTTCTTTTGCAGCTGCCACATTGTACAGTCCTACCTTTCCTACCATCATACATAAAAGGCTAAAATCAAAATAGGTATAATTTATATATATATATGTGTGTGTGTGTGTGTGTGTGTGTGTGTGTGTGTGTATAATTGTTCTTTCTATTTAGAAATAGACAACCAAATGACATTTAGTCAAGTCTTCACTTAAATTCAAGCTACATACATTGAGGAATATGGTCAATTGCTTTTCATACATACAAACTCTGTAGTTCGTTGAGGCATTTAATTCAAACATTTGCATCCATATAAACCTACAGTCATTGAGTGGTTTTATCAAACACTTGCATGCAAATAAACCTACATCCATTGAAGCATTTTACCAAACACTTTGCATGAAAATAAACCTACAGTCATTGATACATTTAATCAAACATTTTGCATGCAAATTAACCTACAACCATTGAAGCATTTTATCAAACAATATGCATGGAAATAAATCTACATCCATTGAGGCATTTAATAAAACATTTTACATACAAATTAACCTACAACCATTGAATCATTTTATAAAACACTTTGCATACAAATAAACCTACAGGCTGAAGGTGAGGTTTGCAAAACCACCCAGATCGCAGATTCAAGTTCATAAATGTATTTTTCTGAAATCAAAATGGGGGTTCAGGTTCAAATGGCATGAATAACCCCCAGAAGTGAATAAAATTCGTAAAAAACTACTCAAAATTCTGATTCTTTGATTTACATGAAGTTCAACTTTATGAACTTTGTCTCTCTTATGGATTATGTCAAACACATGGCATGCATCCTTTAAAATAAGAGTTTTATGCAAAAACCTACAGACATATGATGAATTACCTTGTGATAATCTAATCAAAACAAAGGAGAACGATGACTCAAGGTTTCAGGAAGAATGTTTTTCCCCCACAATGCTGCCTACACTTATTAAATATGGTCCATATCACAAAATCAACATGAACTGACACTTTATTTTGAATCAAGTTGGGGTTCCGGGGACACAAGTGTTGGACAACTAAGAGGGGGGGGGGTGAATCAGTTGTTGCTATGCTTAAAAAATTATGCCCATTTTAAACTCTTTACAAAACACTCAATGACGATCACAATAATGTAGGGAGGTAAGAAATAGAATATTCAACATCAATCACACACATGAAATATACAAAGACAAATATTTTATGAGGAAAACCATAAAGGGAAAAACCTCTTCTTCTTGATATGATAAGTAATCTCTATTTTCTGTACATTATCATTCTTGGGAACTCCAACTCCTCTTGAGGCTACAACCTTTTTTTTACAAGCTGCAACTTGTTGAGAGCACCAACTCTCTAGTTTCTCTAGCACCCACTAGAAGGAAGCACCAACTCCTTGGTTTCTCTAGCATCCACTAGAAGGAAGCACCAACTCCCTAAGTGTTCTAGCACCAACTTTCAGTTACATGGGCACCAACCTGTATAATAGAGAACTATAGTTCTCCCTTGGACCACCCTACCGCCCTGGTTTTTCTGGTTGCAACTAGATGGAAGCTACAACTCCCTATTTTTAAGCACCCACTTGAAACTATGAGGAAAACAGTCTTCCCTAGCACCTCCCTACCACCCTAAAATATAAATATTTGCTTACTGAAATTTATTACGGTGATACAATGTTCATCAATGGCTTACCAGTCTCCTCACTGCTATGCTCTACCTGCATCAGTGTCTTCCTGCTCACATCTCCTTGAGCTTTATGTTCTTATGCTCTGTCTCTGCATGCACACCTCATATTTCTCTTCCTCTCTCAGATAATCATCTTTGTTCTATCTCTTTCTTCTACGCTTTATTCTCTATGTATTATTTCCATTCAATGTGTTATGCCTCTTCTGTGCATTTCAGCTCTTTCTCACAACATTCTTCAACCTGCATGAATAAATATCTACTGAAGCAACCATCTCTTATTTTTTCTACATTTATTTATCATTCCAAGTCCTCTGCCAGGGCAGACACTCAACTCTTCGTCCCCTCTGGTGGTCATCTTGAGTTTGTTCTTCATCAGTGGTTGTTATCCTGAGATTCTTCGGCTTCTTTGGAAGTTATAGTCTTCGACGCTTTTCCATCTGTCAATTGTCTCTTTGACGAGTCTTCATCCCACTGGTAGTTACCTCGAAACTCTTCAATTCCTCTGGAGATCACCCTAAATCTCTTCAAATTCTTTGGCGGTTATACTCAGTGTGTTCATCATCAGTGGGAATTATACTGAGATTCCTTAGCTTCTCTGGCAGTCAAAACTCTTCATTTTCTCTATCAGTTACAACCGTTCAATTATGGATTCTTTGTATTCTAAGCCCCTTCCCTCACGTGATCATCGGTGATGACCAAATACCTATCCAAAAAGGTGCTTCTCGATTTCTATCTAGTGAGCATTGGCTCTGTTTCACAATATGACCTTGGGCTATGAGCTTCATGTGACCACGTGATTGCAGGTGCGTCCATAGGAGGTTTGAGAGAAACCCATGATTCGCCCCACAATTCACTATGATCCTCCATGTGTCCTTACTCCTAAACCATGGTTTCAATTGTGGCCCACTCACGAAGAATTAAGACCCAAGCATGTTCTGGCCCCGCAATGGAGAACAACCGTCGATCTCATGATATTGAAGGTACTCCTCAATGGATAGTTTAGATCTATCCTCTCAAGTATGTGGACTAGATATCACCTTCCTACATCAACAACTAAGATTTACTTCCTGATCCAGGCTCCAGGAGTTTCAGATCTCAAACCCTGTTTCTATTGACTGGATATCTTCCAGAATGGAAGCTTTGCTGACATCTGTCCTCTTCAATTGAAGGCTATGCCTTATTTCCTTTTTCCATGCGCTATCCTTAGTCTCAATGATTAGGTGACATGTGGCCCTCCAAACCAATGGACGAGATCGTTTTAGCTTTTCGGGATTCAGGATTTTTGATTCTCAAACTTCGGTTGCTCCCTGAGCATTTCACCCGGAGTCCATGATCCATTGACACATGTCCCTCTCGGATCAATGGTCACGATCCTTTCGCATATCCAGACTTCGGAGATTTCAAATTTCCCTATCCTTCCATTGGAGTAGATCAACAGATGAGAATTCTCCCTAAATGATCTTTCAGATCGGGCATCTCGTGTCCACTTTAGGACTTCAACATTCAGGACTTCGGATCTTTTGTCATTTTCTAGTGGTAAATCTCAAGAAGTAAAAATACAGAAGTGGCATCACTTACTTACGTCACTTGATGATGTGTCATGAGCCTAGTAGCTGCCACATGTCACTCAGGTTTGTGATTTTCACGTATCTGAAATGTCAAATCAAATTGACACTTTTCATTGTTTGATTATGCCATGTGTCCTTGCTGGCGTAGTCTTGCTGACATGGTCTGCCACAGGTCCTTATAGATGTGGTATGCCAAGTTTCCTTGTTGACGTAGTCTTGTTGACATGGTCTTCCACATTTCCTTATAGACGTGGTCTGCTATGTGTCCTTGGTGACGTGGTCTATTGACCAACAACCCTGATCCAACAGTCATTGCATGTCCTCCAAATTCGATGGTCCTTATTCATTTCAAATTTTGTGGTTTCAGGTATTTCAAATATCAAAATTTATGGAGCGTAACCTCCTTGCATATTTATATCCGAAGTGAATGTCGTTCGTCGATCATGATCCTATATCAATGGCTCAATCTATCTGTGTTGCAAATCTTCTATATTATCATGTCCTTCCACTTAGAATGATTCAACGACTGATGAAAATTCACATTTCGGGAATTTCAACTCTCAAGCTTTCCAGAGTGTAATCTCCTCGCATATTTAGATACGAAGTGAATCCTGTTAATTGACTAGGATCTTAGATCGACAACTCGATCTTTCTATGATGCATCTCCTCTGGATTATCCTATCCTTCCACTTCAAATTGATCTCACGAATTCCATTTACTCCGGCTCTCCGGATCTCCAGACTTCAAGTTTTTCAAGTCTCAAACTGAAAAATCCTCGAAGTGTTTTTCTCTGGAGTTGAGGATCATGTGCCACCTGTCAGTCTTAACGATGGGCGTTCCCTTATTACTTTGAGACTTAGACAAGTCCACTCTCCTACACTCATCAAAGGCTTAACCTTCGTGAATTTATCACCGGATCCAACGATTGTTGATCCTTCGTGCTCAGATACAACGACTAAGATCTATTCTCCTCTTTTATGTGATTCTCTTATCTGAACACTGACCCAAAGACCATTATCACTCCTCCTCTTGAGCTTACAATTTCTTCCGACTTAGAAGGTTTTCTAAGTATTCAAAGGTTTCGGCCTCTGAACCTTCTCTTGTGGGTCTCGTATTCATTGTTCTTGTTTTCCATTTCTATTGTTGTTCTTCTTTGCTTTCCTATTTTCCATCATTATTCTTTCCATCAATGGCAAGCACACTCTTTCTTGCAAAACATGCCAACAATATCCCACTTTGGCATTGATAGCAACCCTAAAAAGTTGCACTAGTCTATTTGGACCTCCAACTGTAGCATCTGAACCACTCCTTTTCTCCCCCTTTGACATCAATTTCAAAGAAAACATGCTCCCCCATGAGTTGTACTGCAGTACCCCTATGTTGGGGTAGACTTCCAGGGGGACCCGGACATGGTATTGCCTCCTGGGGAGGTTTTTGATCACAGAGGTATGTTGTGTATTTATATGTTTTGATTTATGCTGTGATTTTGATATATCAGGTTATATGTATGATGTATAGACACTGATACGATCGGTTTGTTGCTTGTTGTGTGCATGTGCAGATTTGGCACCTCGCGGGCACGAGGTAGAGTTGTATAGAGCGCCGGCTCATGGAGAGACAGAGAGACCTCCACGTGGAGGAAGGCGACGACGGGATGAGGCTACGGGGGCACCAGTAGAGCCCGAGAGACCGGCGAGGAGGCGTCGTTTTGATGACCCTGGTGCGGGGCCATCACATGCTCCTCCGGCGGCGGCCGGAGGTGATGATGATGATATCCACCGTCGGTTTGAGACGGTGTTGCGGGACGTGCCTGAGGGCATGTGGATTCGTATCCAGGGCAAGGAGTTCCTGGAGCAGTGTATAGGGTTACCGCCACCATGGCGGTCAATCATGCGACGAGCAGTTGTGCTCGCCGCTATGACTAGTGGACGCCTGCCGCTAGGGCAGGAGGGTCCTGCAGGTACTCCACCACCACCGCCTGGGGCAGGTAGGGGTGGGCCACCACCTCCTCCTGAGGGAGGGGCAGCGGGGGGTGCGCTAGAGGCACCTTGATGTATATGTATTTTGTATACTGTTTTGATAGGCTGGTGAGCCGATTTTTGTACCATGATGTGGCACGGGCCTGTGGGCCAATGTATTTTTGGTTGTATGTAAACATTCGGATGGCTGGGGAGGCCTTGATATATATATGAGTATACACATTTTTGAGATCCAAATGTGGTTTTACATGTGTTTTTTGTTTTGATGTTGATGATGTTGATTCTATCTATATGCTGTGACAAGATATATGTGATGTTTATGTATGTGTAGCTTGATGTGATATATGCCAATCTAGCACCATGTTAGCTATATGATCTATTGTTTGATTCAATTCTCTTGGAATATGTGTAAATGTAATGGAATCGAAATGTCGAGATAATAATCTAACCTGCAGTTATTTGTGAAAGAGGCACAGATCGCGTACACGGTACACATTGTAAGTTGGAGAACGACTAGTTGAGAGTCGAGGAAAACGCTAAGGTGATGAATATGATGATGTTGGGCGTCGGTCAGGAGGCCAATGATAGCAGTGTATTCGGCTTGGTTATTGGTTGCTGGTCCTAAACAGATGTCACTGGAATGTAGCATGTCATGTGAAGGGGTGTAGAGAGCCCAAGCAGCTGAAGCGAGATTTTGTGTCCAACGACTGGCGCCGTCGGTGTAACCAATGTGGTAAGCTGGTGGAGGAGTCATCTGTCAATAGCACA
>SNQJ01S0197385.1:0-17296 GCA_010110895.2 Picea sitchensis | reverse complement strand
GTTGTGGCACTAACCATAGTTCTTAACTCATGTGGGCACTATACATCTGAGTGGCCACAATTATATAATATTGACTCTGACTTTGTTGTTGCCTATTAAAAATTGAGCACATGAAAAGTAGTACCAGAATTTCATCTCTAAGATGGAATACTATGTCATATGAGCCATCTCTATGTTCCTTCAAGTGAGTGTGAAAAGATGATTTTGGAAGCTCATTATAGTTGGGTTGGTAAGACACTTTGGTGTGGAAACAATAGTGGTAGTACTGCAAAAGCATTTTTATTGGCCAAAATGTCGACAAGATGTATGCAATTACATTAGATCCTACACTTCCTATGTCATTGCCAAATCCACCATCAAGAAACATGATCTATACACCCCTCTTCCTACTCCAGATAGGCCTTGGAAGTTCATCTCCATGGATTACATATCCGATCTACCTTCAACCAAGCATGGGAATGATTGTGTCTTCGTGGTTTTTGATCGATTCTGTAATATGGTAGTTTTGGCACCCTACAAGAAGATAATCACAATCGAGGCCACTGTTAAATTCTTCTTTGAATGTGTTTAGGTTCATTTTGGGCTCCCACGAAACAATATTTTAGATCAAGATAGTATGTTTCTTAAGTAACAAAGACTTGCATACAGAAACACCACAAATATTCAGAGACAATATATAAAATCTCTCACTTTATTATTATGAAACCCTTAGGGTAGGGAAAAACCATACAATGGATCCTATTATGGAAGGAATCCTCTCTTGTTCACTTTCCTCTTCGAGGGGGCATCCTCCTATTGAGATACTGCTCCGAATACAATACTTATTCTTCACGTCCCATTAAATTGTTTGAACCTCTTTATATAATGCTATCAACCACCTAAAAATATTCTAGAGGATGAACCTTCTAGAAGTAGAACCTTCTAGTAAGTCCTCTTACAATTATTATGATTATACTAATATATCTAACTACCATATTGGGATTTGTTTAATAATATAGTGGACCTAGTCCACCTTACATTAAATGGCCTCCACTATTATCACTATGGGCCCTCTGGCCCCCCCACTACCTCTCTAGCTACACTACATTTCATCCCCCTTATAAAAGTGTTGTCCTCAATGCTTGTTATGAGGGTGTACAACCATATACCAGGTTCCCATGGATAAGTGTGGACCATAGTGCTGAAGTAGACTGGATAATTGGGGTCCCATGTAGAAATGAAATCCACCATGCTAAAGTAGTCCAACCTCCATTGTAAACATGGGTCCCATGTCCAAGTGCTCATGTGAACTCCACACGGAAGATATCAGAACTCAATAACCAACTAAAAATGATGCTCCAAATACTGACATCGGTCATGTGGATCCAAATAAGTAGATCCATCCTCATAGTGGGAAAGGGGCAAAGTTGAATTTGGATGGTGTTATCACCATATAATTTTTTATGGAATCCAAATCTCAGATTTATCGAGGACCAAACCGGTATAGAGGCGCGATAAAATGGAGGACGGAGCCACATCTAGCGAAATAAAGCTAATTCTAGCAGGGGTGTGGAGTTGACGAGACACAACAGATCACAGATCTCAGACATCATAGATCAACGATCAACAACCATATCAGGCGGAGAACTAGCACATAGATTAATTATTTGAAAGCGGGCCGATGAAAATATCGTGGTTTCGGCCCGGGACCACGTGGCACCACCAGATGCATATCGGGGTGAAAAGCAGTCTACCCCAAACCGCTTTGCCTCATCCCTGAAATCTCTGAAAGACAAGCACTATAGAGATTGTTGAAAAATGGCTAGCGAAAGTAAGTTGGGGGTTAAACCATTTGTAGACAAATTCGATCAATTTCACGCATATCAGTTTTCAAGTCTCAGTGTCCATGATTTCAAGTAATTTTGACCAGTTGTCTTCCAAGGTGAATTCCGAGCAAACCATAACACATTTTGAGAAACCGAAAGAGTTTTATACTCAGCGCGAGCCAAAGAACGATAACCTCTCCCAGATTTCTCATAGTTGTTACATATTGGGAGAATCGAGGACATCTTTGAGCCTTACATTTTCAGATTCGAGATTTCCTTGTGGGAAGACATCTTTTTCAAATGCAGATCCCAGACAGATGGAGAAAAATTTCACAAAACCGAGAGAGGTTTTTACTCAAGACAATCTGATATACAAAAAAATCCCCCAGATTTTACACAGGTGTCATGGATTGGGAGATTCGAAGAAATCTTTGAACCCTATTTTTCATTTTTCATGATTTCCTGTTCGAGACATGTTTTTGCGGCATGTGTTCCAACCAGTTGGAGATGAATTTGGAGAAACTGAGAGATGTTTTTCTTCATAATGATCTTATATACAAAAACTGTTCTCATATTTTACACAGCTATTACGGTTTTAGATTTACATGTGGCGTTTTGAAGCCTATTTTTTCGTGAAAACGGTTTCCAAACGAAACGTTTCTTTATTTGTAACCGGTTTGGAAACGAAAGGACTCACTATTTGTATAAATGTTAAGAGATACGTATGTATCAGGGTTGGCAAAAGTGCAAGGGCACCTTTTTTTTGTTTCTAAACTAAATTGTAATTTTCTGGAGCTGAATTGAATACATATGTAGAAGCTTTTGAAGTCTCTATGAAAAGATTCTAATGGCGGTGATATGATTTTTGTCTTCTCTCATTGTATGTATTTCTTGTGTTCTTTAATTCCATTTACATTTTCTTCTATTTAAATTGGAGAGTTAAAAGCCCAGAATTCATCTTGTGATGCTCTCGACTTAATCAATTTAAACTGTGTGTATTTCTTCTTAACTAATTCAGATTTCATTTCCGTAATGCTCTTATGTAGTTATTTGTTTTCTCTTTCCTCTTACACCTTGCTTAAATACATTTTACAGCTCAGATTCATTGCCTCATTTAGCCTTTATCCTCTGGAGAGTTCTACTGGCCAGTTATTGTTTTCACTCACTTTCAAAATTTCGACTCCATAGCCCTAAGTGTCCCTCCCCTTCCTTGCCATCAACTTTATAAAAACCCCCCAAAACAAACTAAATCTAGCCACCGATTTCCAAAGATACATCAAGTGACACGAGAGATCCCTCTCTGAGTTGAGCAGGCTAGTGCCTAGCTCTAAAGTAGGTTGAAACAGTTACCTTTGTCGTTTGTCTATTAGCCGAACACAATTTACAGAGTGCTAACATTCTTGCGCCATTGCCGGGGACGAAATTGAAAAATTTTCCCTGGGAAAGAACGACATGGTCGAGTTCTAAGTTCTGAGAGTAGTAGACACTTAGGCACATATTGGATTTATTCTTTCTCTAGCGACTCCACACATCAAAAAATCAGTTTGAAGGCGATTCCACTGGTAGAAGAACCCAAAAATTTAAATTTTCACTGGCGACTCCACTCTAAATGCAGAATCCGGCCTCCAAAACATCATTGGCGACTCCATTGTTCGAAGATGAGTCCAATATATGCAAAGTATTCTCCTATGAATCGCTCTCACATTCCCAATTTTCTGAATCACATACCTTCTGTAGATTGGTAAACATATCTGCCAAAGTTCAAAGATCAAGAAGTAGATGATGCTGCCTTTCATTTGATAAAATTCCACATGCACATACATAGGCTAGGGGTTAAATTTCCCGAAGACTGCTTGATGAAGATGTTTATGGCAACCTTAGAAGAAGAAGCACGATCCTGGTATGAAGGAGTGCCATCTGCTAGTCTATTTTCCCTTGAAGATTTTTATTCAGTATTTTGTGTGAATTATAAGGAAAGTTACCTATCTTTAGTTCTGGTTGAAAACTTCTGTGGAAACTTTGACAATCTTATTCAACGCATGGGGATTGATATTAATAACAAAGACTTATTGTATGATGAAATAGAAGAAGCCCTTTACGAACTAGCTTCTCATCAGGAAGATCTAGTAGAGACTAGTTGTATTGGTACACAGGATCATTCCGAGCAAACATTAGCTTCTTCTTTGCTTGAAAATGGAACAAATTTGCATCATAATGTTGACAGCCAGGTCATATCCCGTGAAATTAATGAAAATTTACAGCCTTGTCAGCCTTATTACAGTCAAAAGTGTGAGGAGAATTATTCAAATTGTTTTGCAACTCATTCATTTCCTGAAGACTTCTATCATGAAGAAATTGTGGAAAATCTAGGCAGCAAGACCATTAATGAGGGTAGCTACCCAAAATCTCTTGATTTGACATATTCATAAATTTTAGAGAATTAGAGTGATATGCTTGTTGAAACATGCGAAGATTTACCTTTAGAAATTCTTGTAGCACCTGTTGAGGCATTTCCTTCTGAAAGTGTCCAAGAATATTCAAAGTATTTCTTCACAAATGAAAACAATAATCAACAAATTGTTTCTTTTTTATTGGATAATGGTGACAGGTCAGAGCAGGGTATGCACGTGTTTTGGGAACAACCCAATGGATAAGCACTCGATCTACTATTCTTTGCTACCATGCAGGGAGGATAACATCCCCATTTGGAGCCCATGTTATCACCATATAATTTTTTATGGAATCCAAATCTCGGATTTAGTGAGGGGAGAAACCGATATAGAGGCGCGATAAAATGGAGGATGGAGCCACATCTAGCAGAATAAAGCTAAGTATAGCATGGGCACGAAGTTGACGAGACACAACAAATCACAGATCTTGGACACCACCGATCAACGGTCAACAACCACATCAGGCGGAGAACTAGTGCGGAGATTAATTATTTGAAAGCGAGACGATGAAAATACTGTGGTTTTGGCTCGGGACCACGTGGCACCACCGGATGCATATCGGGGTGAAAAGCAGTCTACCCCAAACCACTTTGGCTCGTCCCCTAAATCTATGAAATACAAGCACTACAGAGATTGTTGTGAAATGGCTAGCGAAAGTAAGTTGGGGGTTAAACCATTTGCAGGCGAATTCGATCAATTTCACGCATATCAGTTTTCAAGTCTCAGTTTCCACGATTTCAAGCAATTTTGACCAATTGTCTTCCAAGGTGAATTCCGAGCAAAACAGAGCACATTTTGAGAAACCGAAAGAGGTTTATACTCAGCGTGAGGAAAAGAACAATAACCTCTCCCATATTTCTCATAGATGTTACATAATGGGAGAATCGAGGACATCTTCGAGCCTTACATTTCCGGATTCGATATTTCCTTGTGGGAAGACATCTTTTTTCAATGCAGATCCCAGACATATGGAGAAACATTTCAAAAAATAGAGAGAGGTTTTTACTCAAGACAATCTGATATACAAAAACCTTACCCAGATTTTACACAAGTGTCACGGATTGGGAGATTCGAAGATATCTTTGAACCCTATTTTTCAGTTTTCATGATTTCCTGTTCGAGACATGTTTTTGCGGCACGTGTTCTGACCAGTTGGAGATGAATTTGGAGAAACTGAGAGAGGTTTTTCTTCATAATTATCTTATATACAAAAACCGTTCACATATTTTACACAGATATTAGGGTTTGAGATTTACAGGTGGCATTTTGAAGCCTATTTTTCTGTGTAAACGGTTTCCAAATGAAATGTTTCTTTATTTGTAATTGGTTTGGAAATGAAAGGACTCATTGTTTGTATACATGTTAATAGATACATATGTATCAGGGTTGGCAGAAGTGCAAGGGAAAATTTTTGTTGTTTCTAAACTAAATTGTAATTTTCTGGAGCTGAATTGAATACATATGCAGAAGCTTTTGAAGTCTCTATGAAAAGATTCTAATGGTGGTGATATGAGTTTTGTCTTCTCTCATTATATGCATTTCATGTGTTCTTTAATTCCATTTACATTTTCTTTTGTTTAAATTGGAGAGTCAAAATCCTAGAATTCATCTTGTGATGCTCTCAGCTTAAGCAATTTAAACTATGTGTATTTCTTCTTAACTAATTCATAATTCATTTCTATAATGCTCCGATGCAGTTATTTGTTTTCTCTTTCCTCTTACACCCTACTTAAATAAATTTTACAGCTTAGATTCATTGCCTCATTTAGCCTTTATCCTCTGGAGAGTTCTACTGGCCAGTTCTTGTTTTCATTCACTTTCATAATTTCGACTCCATAGCCCTAAGTGTCCCTCCCCTTTCTTGCTAGCAACTTTATAAAAAACCCCCAGAACAAACTAAATCTAGCCACCGATTGCCAAAGATACATCAAGTGACACGAGAGAGCCCTCTCTGAGTTGAGCAGGCTAGTGCCCAGCTCTAAAGTAGGTTGAAACAGTTACCTCTGTCATTTTTCTATCACCCGGACAAAATTTACAGAGTGCTAACAGATGGAACAATACCACTGTAGAATATGCAAGCTTTACACTAGTAGTCATAATTGGCCCCAAAGTGTTCACATTGACGTTCTCTACATAAGGTGGAGTAGAGGCATCATATAAAATATGAAAGTGGTTGTCATCCTAGAAATGAAAACTATCCCTATACCAATACCTATACAAATCATCACAATCAACCTCAAAATCATACCAAGCAGATTCTTCTTGATCATATTCGCCTAGAATATATTTCCACTGCCTTGCAAGTGTGTTCATTGTCTGGATATCTTCTAATTGCCTTTGAATTTCCATGAGGAATTGAAAGGGAGTAGCCATTATAAAAACAAGATATAATATACTAAAATAAAACTCTTAAAATACTCTATCTAATGGCATTGATATGGTAGTAATATGAGCACCCTGTGAAAAGGTATGTACTCTGTAGTCCCACTGTTGTCACAAAGACCCTAAAAAAATGGTTGATTTTAAATCAACGATATCTTCACTTTCGTAGCTCCGATTCTTACGATATATTTTGAAATTTGGTGAAATTATGAGATAAGCTCAAATATGTAACTTTTTTGGGAAAATTAGGTCCCAACAACTACAAAAATCAGTAAAATTGTGTAGTCGTCCGCAGAAAGACCCTGAAATATAACAAATTTTAAAATGATGATATCTTCACTGTCTGGGCTTCGTTTTATATGATTTTTTTTTTGGAAATTGGTTTATTTTCCTAGAGGAACTTAGATCTATAACCAGTTTCTGAAAATTTCACACAAAAATCTATAGGAATTATCTGGAGTGTCACAACCCTCTTTTTCTTCTTGAAAAAATCTGCAAAAATAGAGAAAAAAAAATTGCCCTTTTTTTTTTCTGTGGTCAAAGAAAGTTCTCTGATACCAAATGTTAAGTACTTGTGATCTAGATTATTTTTGGAATGAAATGAAAACAAATATATTACAATGAAATACATAGAGAAATACAACAATACATGATTTCTATTAATGAAATAAATGTACAGAGACTGTAAAAATACAGAGTGCAAGACTCGCTAGAATGGTGGAAGCTTTATCTTTGAGAAGAGATGTGACGGCTACGCTCATTCACAAGAAGAAAACGAGTGCAATGAGGCTTTGAAGGAATTTTTATGATAAACATGAATTCCAAAACCCTAGACATCCAAAAACCTAACCCTAGGAGATGAAGCGCCAAAAGTCATGTGGGCTCCGTTGGGGTAAATTAGTACATTAACTTCTCGGGGTCATAAATTTTGCATACGAACACCGTTTTAGGCGTGTGATAGCCCATTTGCAAGGAATTTTTGAGAACTATGAGTTATGCCATCAAAATTTGACTATGTCTACAATTTCACCGTGGCAAGCCAATAAAACATTGTTTAGGGCCCCAAAATGGCCCTAGAAGTACAAAAAGATGTACTGACATGAATAATTCCAAAATAATCCAGTTGGAATAGGTGGGTGGCCACCATTATCCACTTAGATTTTTTGTAGGGCTTCAGGACAACCCCAGAAGTGCAGAACCCATAATTACAAAGAAATTCCCCCATTACAGAGAAACATGTTGAACTGAAAATTGTCTAGATGAGCCAGTTGGAATTTGGAACAGGTGGGTGGCCATCAATATCCACATGGATAAACTTGAATAGATCTACAAATACAAATTAAAAAATAACCCTTAATCTCAAAAAGAATAAACCAAACAATTCACCAAATGTTGAATGCAAGAAATAGATAAAACCCTTGAGGTAATGTAACACCATATATTATTCTTTATGGAAGGAATGCACTCCTTAAGAAATACTTGCTTGTTACAATAACAATGTTCTTCACCATGATTCAATACATTTATTACACTTCTTTATATATTATTCTCTCTATCTCCTAGGAACATTTTAGAGAAGGATTATTCTAGTGCATAGAACCTTCTATAAAGTCTTCTCACTTTACATTGAATGGCATTTAATAATACACTGGACCTATCCCACCTTGCATTGAATGACATCCACTGATAATACATAACTACATTCCCATTGGGTACCTCCTTAGGTACCCCATATTACCCCCTAGGTATACTACGAAAGACTTGCATATAGAAACACCACAAATATTCAGAGACAATATAGAAAAACTCTCACTTTATTATTATGAATCCCTTAGGGTAGGAAAACACCATATAATGGATCCTATTATGGAAGAGGTCCTCTCCTGTTCACTTTCCTCTTCGAGGGGGAAACCTCCTAATGAGCTACATGCTCCAAATACAATACTTCTTCTTCGCATCCCATTACATTGTTTGAACCTCTTTATATAATTCTACCAACCACCTAAGAACATTCTATATAAGGACCATTCTAGTAGGTAGAACCTTCTAGAAAGTCTTCTCACATTACATTGAATGGCCTTTAATAATATAGTGGACCTGGTCCACCTTGCATTGAATGGCTCCACTAATCACACATAACCACATTCCAATTGGGTACCTCCCTAGGTACCCCATATTACCTCCCTAGGTATAATACAAGGTTCTTGAGTACTTTTTGGCTCAACCTATGGTCGATGATGGATACCAAGCTGAACAAGTTGAGTGCCTTCCACCCATAGACTGATGGAAAAACAGAGGTATTCAACATGATGATTGTCCATATCCCATGGATGTACAATTCCAAACATCCACACACATGGGATGAGAGCCTTCCTTATGTTCAACATAGCTACAACAAATCCCTCCACAACTATATTAGCCATAACCCTTTTCTGGTGTGCTTTGGGTTCCATCCATTGGCCCCCATTGACGTAGCTCTAGACATTGCAGTTGCACAGGAAGATTCCACCCATGCTCAAACCAAGGTTGATCGAGCAACCAATATTTTTAGCAAACCCAACACATCCAACAACAAGTTCATGATATTTTGTAGAAATCCAACTCCAAGTACAAGCAACGCCACGATCAACATCGGGAACCACACAAGTTTCAGGTGGGAGATAAGGTATGGTTGCATTTGAAAAAAAAGCACCTCACATGACCCCATCAGAAGATCCACCCATTCCGATACAAGCCTTACACCGTCACCAAGGTTGTGGGAGAGAATTATTTTGAATAAAGTATTCCCTCTTTCCTTGGCTTGCACTCGGTATCTAATGTGGTAATGTTTCAACCATATTTTCCACCTCTCTAGGAAAATTCAGATGCGGTCAAGCACTTGGCCCCTATAGAACTCAATCATGACTACATTAAAAAGGAGATATTTGGTCATATCATGGACATCAAGACGAAGGGAACCCGCTAGCAGAACATCCAACTCTATCATGTCGTCAAAGTAGGGCAACTTCTTCACTAGGAGTTAGATTCGACATAAGCTTCCCCATCTCATGGAGGAAATTGACACAATGGGGATCATTTTTTTCTAAGGGGGGAGGACTAATATAGGTAGATATTGGTGGCCATCCACCTATTCCACTAATTTAGAATGGTTCCACATCTTGGGAGTTTTTCTACGGTTTTTCGGGTCCCAAACTTCTCGGGTTGTTCTGAGGCCCTAAATGATTTTTTTTGGCACGACAGTTACTAGCACATGGTTGGGGATAGATGCTATATTGCATGGAATGTATACTCTTTAGATAGACCTTTCTGATGGGGTACCAAGCACCCCAAACATGGATTGTATGCAAAATTTGTGCCCCCAAGAAGTTGATGTATCAACTAACCACAACGGGGCCCACAAACCTTTTGGTGTTTCATCTTCTAGGGCTATGGTTTTGGATGTTTAGGGTTTTCTCATTGATGTTTTATGTTAAAATACCTTTTCGTCCTCTTTATAATCATCTTCTTGCGAATGAGCATAGTCCTCACATCTCTCTCTTCATAGATATGCTACCACCATTCTAGCTAGCTTGTGTGCTTTGCATCTTACAATCGTTTGTATTCAAGATAGTCATTAATATAATTTTATTTTAATTGTATTATTGTGTTTCTTTCATTATCTGTGTAGGTTTCCTTTTTATATCTCTGCCTTCATGTCGTTCTCAATTTAATATGGATGATCATTCCCTTTGGGCTTTTTAATTCTCCTGTTACTTTCATGCAGGTTATGAATATATGTATTTAGGTCGTTCATAGATGATTTTGTAATAGTCTACTTAGATGATATACTAATTTTCAGTGAAAAATGGGAAGATCATGTAACTCATGTTAGGAAAGTCTTAGATGTTTTGAAAATGGAGAAATCGTGCCTAAAGATGTCAAACTATAAGTTTGGGAAAACATATTTGGGCTATATTTTTCTGCCTCGGAAAATGTGTCACATATTTTAGGTGGTTTTTCAGAACATGGTTTCTTTGCCAATGGTTTTCTATTTTCGGTTAAGGAATTAGGGTTGTTGACTAATCCAGGCCATTGGGTTAGGGTTTTGGATGCCGCTGGATCCTATATGTTTATTGTATTGTAAACACTGTACTACTATGAATGAATATAGAATATGCTGGTTTTCCCGGTTTGGGTTTTCAGGGGAAAAATCTCTGTGTAATTTTTGTATTTACCATTGTATCTTTTTTTTTTCTTTTACTGAATATCTATTTGCAGTAGATATTGTACAAGGTTAAAATCTACAGTTATTTGTCTTTCTTTATTGTTGTTTATTCTCTATTTTCTTCAATTTAATTGCTCATTTAAAAATTTATTAAGTCCATTTAATTAATAAAGTTGCAGGAAATTGTAATTAGCATAACAAAGTCAGTTTTAGCTCTAATTTCATATCACAAAGGGTACAATTATAATGAAGGGTTCTAGCCTACATACAAATATAACACTAGAAATGTAGTAATTCAATATCTAGGTATTAATAAGGGGTTTTATACTTATCATGGGGCTTTGTCTAGGGCTTAGCATGCCCCTCCCCTTCAAACAAGTGTTATCCTCAACACTTGACTAACTACGGGTGTTTATGCATGAATAAATCATCTTCCCATGCTGCCTCTTCCATTGATAGGTTCTTTCATTTGACGAGGTATTAACTAATTGCTCAGTTTCACAACCGCTTAATCCTTGTTTCGAGGATTGTTTCTAGTTCTAGTATGATTTTTCCTTCTTCATTAATCTTTGGTAAAATAGTTTGGACAGGGGTCTTGTCACCGATTACCTTTTTTAATCAAGAAACATGGAAGACTTGATGTACACGTGAATATGGTGACAAGTCCAATTTGTAAGCCATACTTCCATTGGACCTTTGCAACACCTTATAATTCCCACAATATTTGGGTCCTCATTTATTGTCCTTTTTTTTTTGCTTGAGGGACATTTGTTTATGTGGCTGTAGCTTTAAAAATACCCATTGCCCCACTTCAAATTCCCTTTCATTGTGATGTTGATTTGCTTGTTGTTTCATCATGTTTTGTGCCATAAGACAATTTTCCTTCAATAGTTTGAGAACCTCTTGTTGGTTCTCTATGCGATCCTCCACTTCTTGAACCTTTATAGTCCCTTACAAGGGAGATACGATGGATATAGGATTATATCCACAAAGTTCTAGAAATGGGGACATTTTTTATGAAGTATGGAAGGATGTCTTGTACCACCATTCTGCCAAGGGAAACCACTTGACCCATTGTGTCTACTTATCAGATGTAAAGAAACAAAGATACCCTTCTAGAAATTTATTCACAATCTTAGTTTTCCCATCAGATTGAGGATGGAAAGATGAGCTATGCGACAGTTGAGTACCCAAACAAGAAAATAATTCAATCCAAAAATTTCCAATGGAAATTTTATTTCTCTCATTTACAATAATCTTGGGGACTCCATGTGGATTTTGAATTGTTTCCATGAATGTTGTGGCTATTGATCCACTATTACCATGATGACAATATTTCCTTCAGATTTGGGTAAACCTATAGTAAAATCCATTGAAACATCTTCCCAACTTTGAATTGATATAACTAATGGTTGTAGGAGACTTGCCATCTTGATTGCATCTCCCTTATTCTATTGGAAAACCACACATTCATATACAAAATTTTGTACATCAGTTTTAAGACCTTCCCAAAAAAAATCCTTCTTGATATTGTGGTAAGTTTTCAAGAACCTTGAATTTCTTCCTATAAGAGAAGTGTGCAATTCCCGAAGGACCTTCTGTTTGAGATGGGAATTATTACATAAATATAGGCGATCATGATACCATATAAAATCATTCTTCCATACAAATTTATCTAATGCACTGGCGTCCTCTTGTAGTTGTTGAATGATATTGTATACCTCTTCATCTTGCTTCCATTCTATCCTTTCTTCTTCCACCCAATCAGATTGCAGAATGGAAATAACACATAGTGAACCCTCTTTTATTCTTATTTCCTTGAAAATGCATCTACCACAATATTATGGTTTCCTTTCTTGTATATAATTTCAAATTCATAACCTAGCCTCTTTGTAACCCATTTTTGTTTCTCTTCTAAAGATAATTATTCCAAGTAGTACTTCAGACTATCATGATCCGTTCTCACTTTGAAGTGTCTTTCTATTAGGTAAGGGTGCAATTTCTTAACTACATGTATTATGGCCAACATTTATTTTTCATAAATGGGTTTGATTAAGTTTTTTCCTTTAAGTTGGTTGCTTTCAAAGGCAAGGGGCCTTCCTTCTTGTATTAAAATTGCACCAATTCCATGGCCTGAGACATCACACTCCACAATAAATGTTTTTGTGAAGTGAGGTGCGTCTAAGACAAGAGTTGTACACATAGGCTCCTTAAGTTTTTCAAAATATTTGTTTGCTTATTGAGTCCAATAAAATGCTTCCTTATTTAATAATGTTGTTAAAGGTGCCAATGTTTGACCATAGTGCTTGAAAAACTTCCGAATAGCCTGTCAATCCTAAGAATCCTCTAAGTTTCTTCAAGATTTTGGAAACGAGCCATTCGCTCATAACTTCAATTTTGTTGGGGTCCACTTTTACACCATCGTGAGATACAATATGACCCAAATATTATCTTTCTTGAACCCCAAAGGTACACTTGGAATGCTTTCTATAAAGTTGTTGTTCTTCCAAAAGTTGTAATACTTTGTCAATGTGTTGTACATGCTCTTCCCAATATTTTTTGTAGATTAGTATGTCATCAAAAAATACTAACACAAATTTTATAAGAAAGGGTTTGAAAATAGAATTCATCAAGCTTTGAAATGTTGAAGGTGCATTAGTAAGTCCAAATGGCTTAGCCAAAAACTCATAATGACCTTCATGTGTTCTAAAGGTTGTTTTGGGAATTTATTCCTACCTCATTCTGATTTGATGATATCTCGAACAAAGATCCAACTTTGTAAAGAAAATTGCTCCATGCAATTCATCTAATAATTCGTCAATAACAGAAATAAGGAACTTGTCTTTGATAGTCATTTTGTTGAGTTGTCTATAATCTGGACACATACACCACGAACCATCCTTCTTTGTAACCATCACTACTAGTGAAGAGAAAGAACTTTGGCTAGGTTGAATGATACATGCCTCTAACATTTCTTGGATCATACACTCAATCTCATTCTTTTGTGCATATTGGATACTAGTAAGGCCAAATGTTAGGTGGTGCACTTCCTTGTTGCAAATGAATAGCATGGCCATGATCTTGAGCATGTGGAATACCCTTAGAAATCTCTCCAAATACCTTCTAATGGTAGTTGATAACTATTTGGAGATCCATTGCATAAGAGGATATAGATGTTTGAAGATCTAGTGAGCGCAATTATGCAATTATACAATGGTGTCCCTTTTTGAGTAATGTTTTCATGATATTAGATCTTATCAGCTTAGAGGGTTTCCCTTGGATACCTCTAAGCTCAACTTCCTTTCCTTATGAGGAAAATATCATGAAAATATTTTGAAAATTAAGGGCCATTGTTCCCATTGATTGTAACCATTGGACCCCTAATACAACACCAACACCATCCATTTGGATGGAAATCATGGGACTATCCAAAAAATAATCCCCCATATTGAGATTAATACTATGACACTTCCTAGAACAATTTATGGTACCTCCATTTGCAATCATTACTTGAAACTCTGGTGCTGGAAATACAAAACAATTGAGTTCTTTTGTTAATTTGTAATTGATGAAGTTATGGGTACTACTAGAATAAATCAACACTATTGCCTTTTTTTTTATTTTTTTTATGTATCCTTGTATCTTGACGGTTTGTGGAGTATCGATGTCGTCCAATGCATGACAAGATAACGTTGGACTAGTATATTCTAGATCTAGATATTGTGATCGTTCCAATTCTTGATCTTCTTCCTCTTCACAGTCTATGTAGAATAATTTCTTCTCACTGCAATAATACCTCTTATTGTACCTGCTATCACAATTGAAACATATTCATTTTTTTCTTCTTTCCTCTATTTGTTGAGGTGTCAAACTTATTTGTTGAGGTGTCAACCTTGTCGATTGAGGTACGGTTGTCTTATGAACCCCAAAATGATCTTTGATTCCTGCATATGCTCCAATGGTAGACTTATGTGTAGCCTTATTATTGGCTTGAATATGATGAGAAAATTTCATAGCTTCCATAATATCTCTAGGATGTTTTAGGAAAAGCTCATGTTTAATGTCTTCTTTTAATATGCCCATATAAGATTACAACAAATGTTCATCACTTATTCCATCTACCCTTGTGGCCAATACCTAAAAAATTGAATTATAATCTTCAATATCACCTAAGTGCTTGATTCTCGTCAATTGATTGAAGTAATCATGTTCCCAAACTTTCCCATATTGTGCTTCTAAGTCTCTTGTAAATAAATTGTAAGTATAATGATAATAAGGGGGATTCCTTTTAATTAGCCATTGATACCATTGATATGGTTTCATCTCAAAGTTCAAAGTTGTGGAAATGGATGAAACTTCAATGATGCTTTTTACTCTTATCCAATCCAAAGAAGAGAAAATATGGATGCAAAAGATGCAACTTTCGCTTTCGATGAACTCTAATTAAGGAAGGGAAGATAAACTTTTCCTTTTCAGTTTTCACAATCAACAAGATAATATCAAAATCATGCAACAAACATGCAAGGAAAACCAAAGAAATAAACAAGATCCTTGAATGCAAAACACAACAATTCAATCTCTTTCAAAGCACGCAAAAGCTTTAACCTAGCAATTTTTTTTTGTTTCTTTTGAAATGCAATTTTCTTCTAATATGAGAAAAGGAACACGTAGATCAAACCAAAAAACAGAAATAAAAGGTCTATGTGATATTTTTAGTGATCCCCCCCGACACACTCCAATGTCTACACGAGATAAAAAAACAAAACTTGAAAGATGATCTAGTTACAATGAAACACATTTATAAAAAAATAAAACAAAAGAAAAAGGGACAAAGACACACTACTAGATCTGAAATGATCTATTGGGGACGTTTCCCAGACCACCACTCACCAGGAAGCTAGGTCACTCAAACAATCAAACCCAACAAAAATACTCAAGACACCTCAAATTCACTTCAAACTTGAACTACAAAGAACATGCTCAATCAAAGAGGATGTCTATGCTATCAAACCCATAACATGCTTACAAGACCAGACAAAGTCCATATCTGATCAAGGAAAATTAGAAAGACTTGAAAAATAGTCACCTACAAGGGTGGTTGCATCCAAACATGAATGCAACTAGCAATCATCAACTGACAATCGTGATCCAATAGTTATGCAGCTAGCGACTGATTGCTTTGGTTTGAACTAATTAATCTCGACCGTCTGTAAAAATTGAGGAAAAGTCCTAGATCTATCCCAGGTCTGACAGATCTAACAAATCCAATCTCTGAGGGAGTGATAATGAAGATTACTAGGCTACAAAAACATGTTTCAGAGGTAAAGAAACAAGGTAAACAAACTAAGAATCAAATATCCTTCCCCAGTGGAGTTGTCAGTTATGTTGATTGATAAATATATCCTACAAATAAGAAATACCTCCCTTTGATTTACCCTTGATCCAAGACAGACGGCGGGATAGACCACTACACAAATTTCTCGATATATACTATATTCATTCCTATTAAAGCAAGAATACAAAATAGTATACTATATTCGTTCCTGCACAAAAGTGACACCAAATATCAATCCTCAAACCTTCTTAATGTATATATATATATATCAAATAAAGAGTGAATACATCAACATGTCATACATTGATTCATGATGCATTCCTTCTAAGCTCCTTTCTCTTGCTCCTTCCTAGCCCTCACACAAGCAAGGCTAACCTTATATGAATATTTGTTTCCTATGGAAGAGCTCCTTTGAAATTCATGTAGCATGTACATGTAAATGATTCTTCCTCATCTTTCCCATGGAATTCCTTCCTTATATATATTGATGGAGGAGGCTAGGAGAGGCTTCTAGATCTATAGAACTTGAACTCGATTGGATTGACAGTTCCCAAGCTCATATCACGAGAGAACAAACTCACCCAATGATAATCTCCTTTTGAATCACCAATTCTATGAGGCACAAAGGGGGTCGTGGGCCAACAATACTACAGTTAACGACTGGTCGTGGGCTGTCAGTTGTGTAGATAATGACTGGTTGCACTCTGTCAAGTAGTTCACGAGCAACCGTCCTAAAAAATAGGGGAAATCCAAGGCAAAAGAGTGTGTCTCATCATGATGCATCAATGGGTCCTCCATGAGTCCCTAGGGTGGAAGATAAGGCTATAATAGGTATAGCGTTGGAGCCACCAAGCAAACACCCAAAATAATTTGTTGATTTTTCTAATTTCTAGATCTGATAATTATTACCTTATGATTTCAAATATTAATGTCACTGTTATCATAGAATAATTACACTGAAATAAAACTACAACTGTAGTGTCCCCAAGGCCGAGCCCCGTTGCAAATCATGATATATGAAATGAATTGTAAACATGTTCTATAGGCTGGTGAGCCAAGTTTTGTATAAGCCGGTATGCTTATGTGTTTGTTAGGCCAGGGAGCCTAAGTGTTGAAGGCC
>SNQJ01S0197384.1:0-17296 GCA_010110895.2 Picea sitchensis | reverse complement strand
CCAACTGAATCGGTTGCATGCCCTCATGCAACTTAGTGTAGGTCATGGAAGGAAAGAGAGCATGGCGAGGAAATTTTCTAAAATATTCAAGACAACATATAAGGAATTGTGTGATTAAATCTTAGAAAAGAACATACCTCCACTTACCCAAAAAATTAGATGTAGCTATTGCAGCTGCCGGATCAGGAAAACGTGACTAGTGTTGTAGTTACAATTGTTGTAATTGCCGGAGCAAATAATATCTGATTATGACTAATGGAATATGGAAGGTGTCACTGCTGCAAGATCAGGAAAAGGGAACTGCTAATGTTGTTGTTGTTGTAACTGGAACATGGGAAGTGAAGGAATCTGAACTGCTACTGTTGAATCATGAAAAATGTGTAAGGCAGAGAATATGGAACTATGGTACTCTCATAGATCTAAAATCAAACTGCTGCAACTGTTGAAGGGATCATGAAAAAGTGTATAGTCTTCACCCGCTACAAAACCGATGGTACAATTCTCATCATGCAAATGAATGTGTCGATGTCGAGCATGAAGATAAATCATTGGATTACCGACCATTAATGAATGTCATTAACCAATGCAAGACAAAGTCACCATTGATGTCAATGAGTGTCAAGGTACCCAAGTACATCTTGCAAAGTGAGAATAAATGGGTTGATGTCGAGCCACTTGCAAGATCTAACGATCAAGGGACATTGATGTATTCCCATGATTGCTAGTGAGAGAGTTTGCCATTAAGGCATGCAAGCCTCAAGGTACTCAAAACGAACTCTAGTCTATTTCCCAGATAAGGTGCCGAGGTCAATGGGGCAAGACTTGTTGAAAGGTGGGCCTTAAGGAATCCCACATCAGTCAACACGAGTTTATAAAAATATTGGTAGGACTATAGATGTAAAGATCTCAGTAGCAACAAGGTTTATGGCAAAGAAATGTAATCATGGAAAGGGACTTTATTTTATTCAGAAGGAAAACTGGAAAGGCAAAAATGAACTGAAAAGATAAAAGAAATGATGTATGCAACTCAAAAAAATAGGTGTGTGTGAAGTCATGAAAGTTAAGGCAATGGAAGATGGCTTCAACATGGGGATGACCAATCGGCTTTGAAGGAGAAATGAGATAGTGTCACAACATGGTCGTTGTGTAACAACAGACATCAAGATGCGCAAAAAGTTTTTGTGTAACAACAAAATGTTTCTGTGTATCAGCATGGTTGTTGTCTAACAACAAACATCAAAATGCTGAAAAAGTTGTTGTGTAACAACATCATGAAGAAGATCAACTCCTTCAAACTATTTATCAAACATGTTTTTCTGAAAATTGTTGTGATTCTTGAAGATCACTGTGGCATGGAAAATGAGCGTCCTGTTCCTGCAATCACTCTTTAGTACTAATCCTGCAATCAAAACTTCGTGAGAGCATCACAAAACATAAAATGCCAGAGATAAGTACAAAATTGAGATAGAAAATAAATGAAATTATACCTGTTGTCCGCACTTATTTGTTTCGTCATTGATTTCTGCCAAAGTGACTTAAGAAAAAAAATTGAATGTTAAACATAAAAACATGTCTTAACTATCATTTTTAGGAATGAGATGTCCATTTACACTTTTTCACAATGTTTTTGATTTTTATACTATTTTTGTTTTTCTTTCCATAAAACAAAAGAAATCATTTTTATGATTTTACATTTTTATTGTTTTTATTTTTATAATGTTTTTATAATTTTTGTTTTATAATAAAACAAAACAAAAACATATATAAAAAAAAATCTATTATTAAAAACTAACAAACAAAGAAATATTAGTTTCTTGTTGTTAAACAAAAATATATATACACAAATATTGATTTATTTAAACTATTTTATTTATTTACAACCAAAAAAAAAACAAGAAAAACTATGATAAAACTTTCCTGCTTGTGTTTGGATGCCATGTTGGAAAATCGGCCATCCCAAAATCTGTATTTTCATGTTCAGAAAAATGTGAACTGATCTCAAACTAAGCATAATTTTCAAAAACCACTTGCGAGTCAGATAAATGAGACCCTTCTACACAAAACTTGTGTGCCATATTTTTAAAATTCATCACTGTTTGCTCCAAATTTGCACCCCAAAATGACTATCTGCAAATGGACGTCAAGTGACACACAGTTTCAATTTGAGCATTAGAATTGCCTACCATTACTTTCTCAGTATTCAAAAGAGAAGATCAATCTTTAATTTTGGAGGTGGTTTATATCTAGATCGAACAATTGTCTTCTTGCTAGAAAAATATCCAGCTGAGCAGATTAATCGATTGCTTTAACTTGGAAAACCTCATCACTAAGTTTTTGTATTGATTTATGGGATTGCAAATGGCCAAAACAAGATTATATGGATCTTAGAGATCGTAACAAAAATAAATTCAACCTAAGAATATTCAACTAAACCCGTAAATCCAGTTGGAGACACACTTTTGGAATAGATCAATTGAAAATTCATCGTATAATAATCATTACGAGGACAAAATGTTGGGTGAAGTTACAACAAACATACCCAATGAATTGCATTCTCCAGCTGACAAGGAAAATGGTTGAGTTCAATCTTCCCCGAAATATATGCAGTCAAAACATTTTATAAGATGTGATTCCCTCCATGGTGTATGTTCAATAAATGGTTATGTAACAACCAATTAGAACTATTAGTCTAGTGGTGCATGCATGAATCTTAGGGATATGGACTGTGGAAGAGGTGGAGGGAAGATGTTGCAGTGTAAGTTGTTGTAGAATAATAGCACTGAGATTTGTTTCTAGCTGAGACTATGACTGAGATTCGCAATTTTAATTGATTCTTTGACATTTTTAATCAATGTTTATCATTTTTTATTTGGTTGGGTTTGTAAACAAGAGCTTTAGCTTTTGATGATTTTATTATTGGCAGGTTGTAGCGTGTAGGGCCGAATGTGAAATGATGAGGCTGGCGAAAGGATGACATCAAAAATAAAATGGACTAGATTGGAAGTTAAAAATGAGAAGAGCGCAAGCATGATACTGTTTAATCACTGTTACAACAAAAAACATCATTGTTTCAGCATATAAAATTCACTGTATCAGCACGAAAAATTTCGCTGTAACAACATGTAAATTTTTCGCTGTAACAACTTGTTGTAACAACATGTAAAATTTCGCTGTAACAGCGACTGTCTCAGCATGTAAAAAAAAAATTCATTGTTTCAGCATAGAAAAATTTTGGTTTTGTTTTTATTCGTCTAATGTTTTATTGTTTGCAAAAATGCAAATTTATTCAATCACTGTTACAGTAAAATTTCGTTGTAACAACATGTAAAATGTTTTTGTACCAGCATGCTAAAACAACATGTACAATTTTCATTGTATCAGCATGCTGTAACAACATGAAATTATTTTTTTTCTGTATCAGGATGCTGTAACAATGAAAATTTTCATTGTAACAACATGTAAAATTTGCGGTGTGTTTTATTCGTCTACAAAAAAAAATTGTTTAATGTGTTTATTTGCAGGTCAAAGGATGGATGCGAAAACATTAATTCAAAATCATCCCTATTTTTTGGTCCTCGCGATCGCACGAAGCACGGAGGAGAGCATACTTATTTAAAAAAAATTAGAGCAAAAACGTTGTTTTATTCCTTAGCCAGCCTATTCTATGCTAATTGAGACTTAAAGATTTAGTTACGTGTAGTCAAACTTCCAATGGAGCCAAGCATGCAAAAGTAACAAAAATATATTCATGTGAAATTTTTCGAATGAAAAATAGGTTTTTACAAGAATAAACGAATTTTGTTGCCGTAACAACAAACTAACTAAATAAAAATAAAAATGAAATTTATCTAAATGAGTACTTACCTGGAACCATTGCTCGATAATTCTTTCGTAGGCATGATTTCCCTCGCTTAGATCATGCTGTAGCTCCTCATTGTCCTCCTCAAGTTCCTCAGATGTCGATTCCTCGTTCATTTTTGGAGTATTTAAGCTCTGGGCTCTTGTCAAGATCTCCTCTTCATGAGAATAGGAGATCCTGACTTTTGCAAGGATCTGAGTGAGTTGTTCCATGCTGACACTCATAGTTAAATCATATTGAAAAAGGGGGTTCTTACAACACCCAAATCAAAAAATAAAAAAAAATAAAAATCACACTTGCTAAAACACATGAAAACCTCTTCACAGTTGCACAAATTGAAATTGCTAGAAATTGAAACACTCCCTACATGCCCTTACCCATATGTCACCTCAGAGTTAGGAGCATGACTAATCATACTTGCATGAAAATTCAAACTAAACTTCAATGCACCGTGCTTCCCTGACAATGGCACCAAAATGTTATTTAGAAATATTGCCATTTAATTCCGCTGTAGTACTTGCCCAACTATTTAATTTTTCAATCCGAGGTTCATAGGCTTACGAAGCACACGCACTATATATTTAGGACTGAAGTAGAAGTAATCTAATCTAAATTGCTGAAATGAAATTAATCTAGGAAAACATTGAAAAACTAATCTAGGAAAGCAGGAAATTAATCTAGGAAGCAATACAACATGTGAAGAGTTGAATGACAAAAGACATATGTGAGCTCACACAATATATCAATCTCAAATTATATTACAAGAGTCAAATGACAAAGCATGAAAGAATACCAAAGCTAAGAATCCCCTTCTCCCAATACAAGACCAAATTATGAATTATATGATCTCTAACTCTCAAGATAATCTCCCAATTATGAATAACATGATGCCCCTCATGAAGAGAGAACACTCTCTTATATACACGAGAGTCTTGAAGAGTGTCATAATTACAGATCCACTATTCTCTCAACCATTCTCAACTGCTTTCCCATTATTAGAAGATATGATCCCTTCAAATCCTCCACACATCTCTAACATTTCTTAGATAGGATATGCCATCCAAATATTCCATGATCTTCTCCTTTGAATATGCTTGAATGATTGTCCCAGATATTCTTCAAATTTTCAAAGCTTGAAGATGAAATTCGAATTTGAGGCCAGGTGGTAATATTTGACTTTGTTGAAATCTTCACATATGCCCGCACACATCATCAAACTCATCCAACCTTGATATATAATGAAAATATGTTATTTTTATAAGATTTAATCATAAATTCACTTAGAATACTAAAATGAATAAAGTGGAAAATAATAAGGTGAAACTCAAGTGTATTTATGGAAATGGTATGATGGAAGGTTAATGGGACGATGAAATGTAAGGAATAGTGAAGGAAAAAGAGCATATAAATGTCACATTTCTTAGGCCCAACACTAGGGAGCTCCATTGAAGCTGCATGAGTTCATTCAGAGCAAGATTTAGGTCATGAATGGGAGAATATGATTACAGAGATGTAGAATCCTAATGTTCCCTACAAGGAGGCATTATCTTAATATATTCAAGAAACTAAGAACTAAGAATGGAGAGTGCACTCAAAGCAAAAGAAAAGGGGTGTTGGAGCCCAAGAGGGAGGACAAACTCTGAAACACAGATTTTGGAAAAAACCCTAGAGAACTATCCTATGGATATAGATCAGGAGCTAACGCTGGATGGGAAAACTATACATCCAAAACCCTATATCTGGATCTAACCTTGAACCACACCGTCTAAATCCCAAAAGGGAGGGTGTGCTATAAAACCCTAGGCAATCACATGCTAAGAAGGAATGCTGGAAGGGACGGGAGGGTGTGGAAAACCCAACATCTAAATCCCAAAAGGGATGCACCTTGTCATGAATTGGAGAAAGGGGGATGTGGAAAATCCCCACACTACATTCTAAGAGATGGAGGATGAGATGATCCCCGAGCACACCTCTAAAGTTGGAAATCGTCACAAAGGACTCAGAATTGAAGGTCTAGAACAAACTCTAGCACAATGCATGAGATATGGAGGGTGGAGCCACCCCTACTCCACCTATGGATTTGAATACTAGGTGAGTGCAGACGATAGCAACCCATACAAAATAAAACAAAAAAATGGGCATGAAACATAATGCTCTAGTACCATTTGAGCTGCAATAGCAATACTTAGTAAATTAATTATACAATAAAAACTTGAATACTATCACCAAAACTGAGATAAAAATGTCCATCTCTTTATTTATAATAGGAGGAAGTCTTGTATAGATGCATGTTCTTACATTGTGTCTTGAATAGGTAAAGCTACATCTATCTTCTAACAACTAGTTAGTTAGATCTCATAATCTGCTTCCTTATTGATCCTCAATAATGCACATAGCCTAATGATTGACAGAAAATAATAGAGCACTAATGTAGTAACTAGAGGGTTGGAAATATGCAACTAACTCACTAATAATGCTTACACAAGAAGACACACAATAATCAATAGATCGAAAATAGGAAAAACCCCCTAAGGATTGGGCTTTGTTTGGTTGAGAGGTACCTCCTCCTTTGACAACTCACCCTCATGGTAATATACCTTATTTCCTCCCAGTATAGTGGAAAGAATCCCCATTTTCCTTCGAATTTAGGAATGAAACCCTTGAAAAAAGATAATATATAATGCCATAGCAGAGGATGATGTTGGTTGAATACAATGAATGTTATGGACCTCTATGAAGATGGAAGTATAGTGTTGAGGTACTATATGAAACATGAGAGTGAACTAAATGATGTTGTTTGAAAAGAGAGGGATAATGAGAGTGCCATCTAGAAGAGTTGAAGTAGGAAAATAAATGATTTCTCAGATCCAACCAAGGCCTATTGGTTTATGAATAAAACTACAAATGAGACCACTACTATGTGTACTTTGTAACATTGTTGAAGATGAATATACCTACCCACTTATCCACTGCTATGTGTACTATATAATAGTGTCAAAGATGAATGTACCTACCAAGTTATGTTGTTGTTTTGTAAATAAATATCCCAAGCCCGATGTTCCCAAATGGTTAGAAACAATTATAGTGGAGAAGGGGTGCATCTATAGAAATTTGGATCCAAGAAGAAAAAGACCATTATGTAGTGTGTATGTCTAGATATACAAGAGGATGTATGTGCTAGAAGATGGTTCTCGACTATTGTGAGTGATGTATATGAACAAGGGGTTAGTTGTAGTTAAAGGAAGAGTTATTTTAGGAAATGTTGATGCGAACTATCCTTCTTGGATCAAGGCTTCCACTTTAATTTGATACTAAAGAAACGACTAAAAATAATGTTTTAAAGGAGATCAAGGTGGGAGGTCTAAGCATGAGAAACCAGATCCATCCATGACATCTTCTCAAAGTTAGACATATGCTTCACTTGTGGAATGAAGAAGGTATTGCGAATAATGTGTGAAAGGAGATTTGGGTGGGATGCATAAGCTCAAGAAACCCAAGCCTCTTATGAAATTTTGTCTAAGAAAGGCTTCCACTTCAAAAATGAAGCATGAATAATGTTGAATGTAGGTGCTGACTTAGATCAAGGTGAGAGGAAACATAGAATAGAGTCCAATCTTAAATAATGATTTTGACAATGAGTATTCTAGGTGGGGACAAAGCCAAGGAACTGTATCTATAATTAATGAATGCATATGTTGGAAGGTGAAAAAGAAATTCCATTATACATCATATTGACTAATGTTGCTTGTGTTCTTAAAATAGTTTATTTACAAATCCTATAATCATGTGCCAAAATATTCTATCCTAGAAAATCACCTCTAAAATATTTTGAGTCCAGAGGGAAGATTGACAAACATGTTGGAACATTTTTCTCCTATAGTAAATGAACCTTGTGCAAAAAAATATTAATAAATCTCCAACGTAGCTATAATTTATAATGAGGTCTACCATAAGTGTTAGGTAGGTGAGCCGTGGTGCAACAAGAAGGTACCTTGTGCAAAACATATGAAGTCTCTGGTGTAGTTAGTAATTATATATATATATATATATATATATATATATATATATATATATATCAATTTCCAAGTACCAATATGATAAAATACCTCAATAGACAATAGACAACATAGATATATGATGGCTGAAGTAAAATTGTAGCAAGATGATGGCTTATAACAACCAATAGAATTTTGTAATAGCCACAAGAAATTCAACTCAGAATTACAAGAGAATACAATGAAAACTTACCATTTATCAAGCCACCAGGAAGGGCATCCCCCTTCCTTGGCCAACTAGAAGAATAGGATCAATAGCAAGTAGCAAGCAAGGTGCCAAAAGGAATAATCACTATGTTAGGTTTCTCATGTTTTTCATCACTCAGTCACATAATTGTAATAAATACTTTGACAATATATTAAACAAGTCTATGTCTAAATAAATGGTTGGTAAGAAACATCTCTCATCGGCATGAATGCACATAGAGTCATGAAAAATAAAATTAGCAATTACATGTGTCGGCCTGCATTATTAAAGGGGATGTTTTTCTCTAATACATTTGATGAAGTCTTTCTGAATCCTCTATCTCTTCTCTACGTTTCCATTTTGTTGTGTGTGAGTGTGTGAATTGTTGTGCACCAAGGGACCGGTGTGTCGTTTTCATTATTCACTTTCATGCTTACTGGTCTGCATTCTTAGGAAACGCGCATTGGGTAAAAACAATGTGCCCTCCTTGGTGAGTGAATCCATTGTTTTTTTTGAATTTTTCCCTCTATGATTTGAGTACGCCCTCTTTTTTTTTCCATCGTCGGAAAGATAAATTGATATCAGAGAAATTTCTTTGGGGACATTCCCGCACATAGGAAATCAGGAGCAAACGAAGAAAACATCCACGAAATTCAAAAAACTGTTTTGTTTTCTTCAACTATTTATCCACGATCTTGCCAAGAGCATTGTGGTCACCCTTTTAGGGGTTCTTCAGTGCCTCTCCACTCGGGAAAAATTTTCTCCCTTCTGAGGGTTCCTCATGCGCCCTTCGTAGGGCCCCCTTTGGCATCTTACATATCTAATTGGCATTGGCTCTCCATGAATTACTTTTACTCCAACAATGTCAACCTCTAGCAACCATGAAAATGGACACATGCTTTCAGTTACCAAAGTTTGTTGGACAAATGAATGGTGACATGTTCGATTCTTGGATCTGTAGCCTCTCCAACTACTTCAAGAATTCCTCTGAGATGGAAGAATCCACTTGTTAGAAATGGAAGTCACACCTATATTGTTGTAGATGTAAGCCTAATACCCATCAGAATGTAAGGATAATGTTCTTAAAAATGTGGCAAATGGATGTAAAACTCAGTTTAAGATGTCAATCAAAAATCCTTCAATGAAATACACACCAGCAAGCAAGGCATTGAATGACTTCAAATCAGGGTTTAAAAGATAGAAATGATAGATGGAATACTTAGAAAAGAAATTGTAATATGTTTATCAATTTACATCAGGTATTTCTGACACACATATCAAAGAAAACTCATTTGAATAAGAACATATTATATCCAAAGAGAAAACTACTCTGATAATTTGCATGCAATATCACAATAAATCTTTTACTGCAATAAAGAAACAACAACATGATGAATAATTCGACAGAGACTGATATCAATGTAAGACATAAAAGAGATGATAATGAGAAAAAATATTGATTTCCAACATCAAAATTTTCTTGGATCTGGTCCATACATCAGGAAAAACTATGCTACAAAAATGACACGACTAAAGATAAGAGTTTCTCTCTTTTACCATTTGAACCTCTTCTCTTATGACCATGACTCTTAAATAACCAAAATTATCAAAAGAGAGCTTTAAAATTCGTCACTTAACTTCCTCATAGGATTCCATGCCTAAGGGAACCATGGCAACATGTGTACAACTAGAAAATAACAAACTACCATTTTGAAGGAAAATGATGGCAACATATACAACAAGTCATGAATCAACTGACGATGTGTCTTTATGCTTGCATCTCCTTGAGGAAGGTGGCCTTCCAAAGTGAAAGTAATATTTTGAGTGCTGGTACGAGATCCCCTTTACAGTTGGAAACTTCCCTTCCCTCCAAAACCTTCAAAAACTTGAGTTTGTAGCACAATGTTGCAAATTGTCCTAAAACAACTAGTTCACAGCGCCAATGAATCCAGATGCTACGAACTTTCTTGTAGCAACCTGTTTTCCTTTGAAAAAGTTTCAAAACCTTAAAAATTGTACAAGGGGCACTGTAATCCTTCCATATATGCTACAAAATTATTACCATGATATATCCTTGGAGAAAAAAATAAAAAATTGCTAAGTCTAGCTCAAAATTAACAACCATCAATAAATGTTGTAAATGAATGCAACATAAACCTTGAAAAAAATGATGTTGGTTTTAGAAGATCATTTGTATTTAACTTTTTGTTATCGAACTTCTTCTGGTAGCCACCTTGGCCAGCATGTATAAGTTTCTCTTTTCCACATCTTCTCTGAAAGGATGTAACTTTGCCTTCAATTTTTTGATTTCATCTTGGTGGGCTCTATTCTTCCTATAGACATTCTTGAGTCTCTTATGAAGGGGAAAAAACCTATTAGCCATGAACCTTACCTTATCAATTTTCTCCTCATACATATCCATCATCTCCTTTAGAATTATCCTAGAACCCAAATCTTCCTTCTTCAACATATCAACTTCAGCTCTTGCGTCCTTGAGCTGCCTTCTCATCCTTTTGAAGGTAGGGTTACTTTCATGATGAGGAGTGTTGATATCAATAACCTCTATGGGATGCTTAGAAGACTGAGATTTTTCTTTTTGCTGAGATGAATTCTTTGTTGTATCGTCCTTCAAAAGAACATGTTGTCTGGCTGTTGATCTAGTAAAGGGTATTCTAGGCTTGACTTTGTCTGAATCAAGTGGTGGGGAAAACAAAATACATTTGCATTTCAAGCTTCTTGGTTTTCTTGAAGGAATATCCATGGGGGAAGGTTCTTCCATGGGTGTAACTTCTCTGTCAGGAGTTTTTGAAGGACCACCTTCTTCTTACTCATCAATAACCCTGAAATATTTATCACTCCTTATCACCCTCTTCTTCTTTCTTGAATATGAATACATAGTCCTCTCAACATGGGTAGGAATTTGTCTTTTGGATTGTGGTGTAGGAGCAATGTCTAACTGAAAATGTGATGTAATTAGGAAAGTTTCCAAGTCAGTGTTAGTTTTCTTATCTCTTCCATAACTAACATCTTGATTAGACTAGAGTGAAAAATACGAGTGTCTACCTACTTTGACTTGTCTTGGACTGTGTCTGACATCTTACCAATACTCCTAAAAAGATATAATGGAAGGTTCATGGTTTATTTTCCAGTGAAGTCTAACATAAATCTGATGTGGTATTAGTATACCATATTGAACCTCCCTTCACATGTGAAATACCTATGTATGACCCTCAACATCTTGTCAAATAATTCCAACAAGTGAATTATGAGCACTCCTTTAGACAAGTTGTCTTCTTGATATTCAGGATTAATGAATCATTTTGATAAATAATAGTTTAATGACATGGATTTAAACCATTTCTCACCACAATCAGGTATCTCTGTTTCTATAGAGATAGAGAGCTTAGAATATTCAAACTCTAACATCCCCACCTTATTCTTTGTACCATTAAAATTAAGGGAAAACTCCTTACCCACTTTAGGATGTCCTCTCTGCGTCTTTTGACAAAAAATGAGACAACCCACCCTCTATAAAGATTCCCTGAACAATGGTTCATAGTTAATGAGTTGCATGTCATATGGTTTAGTCCTCAGAATATATACCCCCTTGTGAGTCTTCTTGTTTTGGTGACTGTCCATAATCACTTCTTGAAGAACACTTTATGTAAACACTTATGACAGTTCATATGTGAAAAACAGGGAAAACATGAAATTTAGGGTTTGATAACAGAGTTGGTTTTCCTAGACTTCAATTTTTTTAAACACTTATACACAACAATGATATGGATTAAAGCCAATTTCAAAAGTAAAAATAAAAGGGACAACCACTGATCCTTTCATTAAAAAATGTAGACATGCAAAAATGAAATGTTGTAAAAACAAGGGTTTAACAACACTAGTATCAGTTTGTTGTGCCATTTTGGTATGCAATTGAACTTGATTCTATAAAGATGGGCCATATTTTCCATGTCTGAGAGGGATCTCATACAATTGGTTAAAACTTGGTCTTAAACTGATTTCAAAATGACAAGGGTTTTGACAATTTCTAGACAAAGGATTCGCAGTGCAAAATCGTGCTGCAGAGTTAAAATCGGGCAGTTCCCAGTGAGTAGATATTAGTGGGAGAAATGACATTTTTGCAGAAGGAATTATGAGATGACCTTAAGATAACAATATGACTAATAGATATGGTTTAGAGCATCATAGCAGTGGGTTTGAGAGTTGTCAACGCATGGACTTTAACAGATCGTAGTGCCAATAAATAAATAAAACTTTAATTCCTCTGTCAACCTCTAAATAGCATGAAAATCATCAAGGAATACCTGATATATCTAGATTTGATGCTAGTGATTTGTAAACCTGAGCTGGTCTTAGAGAAAGGCATCCAAACTTGAACAATCTCCTTCAGCTAGTTCGTAGTATAAGTTTGTAGTGCCAGTTTGTAGCGCCAATTTGTAGTGCCAATTTCAAATACCAGTAGCGTGCTTCAAGGAAACTGTTAGTGTTTTCTGTGACATAATCCTTGAAAATCAAATTGGATGAAAGCACTGAAAACCAAGAAATTCCCCTTGAAATGTTTCCAAAATTCAATAATGAAAGATAAGTGCATCAGGTACTTATTAGCACATTGTGAACATTTAAGCGAGTTGGCAGCAAATAGACCTGACCTTTGACTTGAACTTTAAATGATTGGAAAGTGACATAATCGAAACTTGTGCACACCTTTGAGACAGGACATGTCATGATGATGATGTTTTAGACCAAGAGTGTGACCCATAAGGACCCTTATTATTATCATGATGAATAATTCTATGACACAAAGGCTCTAAAACAAGACTAAAACAATATTATTCTTATAAAAACCAAAATTTGAGTTATGACATACAATATAACCCAAAGCCTAAGACTTAAAGATCCTATGACTCAAAACAAGACAAAAAAAAGAAGTTTTGCCCCCCTACACATCCCATGTGTTAACATCTGGCTCCTCTAGGGATGGAGACCTCCCTGTGAGGCTCTAAGAACATGTAGTTCTCGTGCCTTATCCATTGGGCTAGGAGTCATTATTGAAAGAAAATAAAACTAACTAAAGACTTGTATTTACAATTAAAATAAGCCACTCATGGATTCTATAAAAAGTATCTCTTTAGAAAATGCCCATTGACTAGGCCACCAGGAAATTCAACATCTTCCAAATTTTGCAACTTAAAAGCATTGTTTTTCAAATCTTCAAAAATTTTAAAGCGACCAACCCACAGGGCTTGAAATTTACCATGTTTTTCCTTATCTTTCCTTTGTGCATCCCATTTTAGTACCAAGTCTCCAAGATGGAAATCTTCTTTCTTCAACTTCTTGTCAAAAACTTCTTTGATTTTTTGTTGATGGTCTTTTGCTCTATCAAAACGATGTTCCCTGGTTGGTTGCACTTTCACAAGTTGATGCATCATTTTGATCATGTCATATGGTTCCCCTTCTTGATATTTTAAAAGCCTTTCCACAAGTAGAGATATTTGAGAAGGAAAAACAGCTTCAGTTCCATAGGCCAACTGAAATGGAGTGGTGCTAATTGACCTCTTGAAGGTTACTCTATCTTCCCATAGGGAAAACTTCGTCTTTGAATCCCATGACTTCTTATTATCCTCTAGCATATTTCTGATGGTCTTCACTAAGATTTTGTTGGAGGATTCTTCTAAGCCATTACCTTGAGGGTAATATGGAGTAGAGTGGATAAGCTGAATCCCAATTTTTTCACAAAAATTCACTAGAGGCTCAACTTTAAAATATGAAACATTATCGGTAACAATTTTGTTAGGACAACCAAAACCTTGATAAAATTTATTCTAGAAAGACAATAACTACTCTGTACATTGCATTTCTATTGGTAATGCCTTCTATCCACTTGGTGAATTAATCAGTCGCAGTCAGAATCCAATGATATCAACCACTCGAGGATGGATGAATTTCTCCAATGAAGTATAATCCCCACTGCTAAAAAGGGCTAGATACCACTATGAGATTTAGAGGAAAATATTTGATTTGATGTTTTACTGAGTATTTCTGACATTTGTCACAAGTTCTAATCTTTGCACATACATCAGTGAATAAGCTAGGCTAGAAGTACCCAACTCTAAGTATCTTCTATGTTGTAGTCCTCCAAAAATGATTACCTCCACATAAACTCTCATGAAAATCAGTCATATTTTGTTTTCCCTCTTCTGGATACAAACATCTTAAAAGAACCCCTACAATATCTTTCCAATAGAGAATATGATCAATAATGCAATACCTAACTACTTTAAGCTTCAAATCCCTCACTTTGGTCTTCTCAAGTCCAACAAGAGGCTGCAAATTTGGCAAGATATAGATTAGTTCCTTGTATCAACTACATTCTATCAATTTTGAGTTGATTTGCAAGATGGTGTTAGGAATATCAGTTTGTTGATTTATATAATTATCATTCATGAAATTTACTCCCAGTTCCTTACACTTAGAGTCAACTAACAATCTAGCTAAACCCTAAACTTTCAACAGCTTGGTGGGTTTCATCTCAAGATAAAAATCCAAAATCTTAGCAATCCACTTACTTATTTTCCCATCTATATTAGGATGAATCAGAATTTATTTTACATTTCTTGAAGGAACAAAAATAATGATTTTTTAGTGAAGAACATATACCCTGAAATATTTTAGGGCTTTGACCAAAGCATAAGATGTTTTCTCCATGATGTCATATATGAATTTATCATCTCTCAAATCCCTATTGAAAAAATAAATAGGTTGCACCATTCCATCTAAATTCTTCTGAAGAAGGACAACAACTAATCTATCATTTGAGGAAAAAGAAAAAATCAAAAACTCCTTTGAGTAGTTAGGACTGATTAGAACAAGAGTAGTAGCCAGTGCTTGTTTTATTTTCTCAAAATAAATAATATCCTATGTTGTCCATTTTACTTCATTCCCTTTCCTCAAAATGGTTGTGATGAGTTGAATAACTCAACAAAGTTAGATATAAATCTCCTCAAGAAGTGTATCTTACCGAAGAAGGACTGCATTTATTTCTTGGACCTTGGGAGAGAAATATTTTCAATAGACTCTACTCTATTTGGGTCAATTTTTACTCCTTCAACTGAGACAATATGTCCTAGCAGCTTACCTTATTTCATGGAAAAAATAGACTTATTTGGATTAAGTGACAACCCATATTTTCTGCATTTCAGGAACATGCTCTGTAAATACTAGTAATGTTCCTGATCATATTTTTAAAACACTGTGATATCATCCAAGTAGATAACCAAAAACTTATCTTTTTCTCCAATAAATGAAATGCCCATTGCACGTTGGAAATTTTCCCCTACATTCATGAGACCAAAAGGCATATCTGCATACATGAATGTACCTCAAGGAGTGGTAAATGTTGTCTTTTCTCTGTCCTCTGGTAATACAAAAATCAGATTGTATCCAGAAAAGACATCAATCATTAACATTCTTACTGAGCCTATCACCCTTTGCAAGATATGCTCCATTTTAGGTAAGAGATAATTGTCTTTTATTGAACACCTGTTTAAGTTTTTGAAATCAACACAAATCCTGATTTCACCATTCTTCTTTCTAATAGGGACCAAATTAGCTATCCAATCAGAATACCTCAAAGGCATAATGATCTGGGCTTCAAGCAATTTTTTGACCTCTTTCTCCATAATCGGCAATAACATAGGGTTTATCTGCCTTAGTTTTTGTCTAAATGGTTTGGAATAATCCTTCAAAGGTATTCTATGCTCAATGATGCTAGTATCATAATTTTACAAATCCTCATACTTCAATGCAAAAACATCATCAAATTCTTCAACAGTTTGATATATTCAACCCTTTGATTTTCTGAAAAAATACTGGACAATTTGACATGTTTAGGTTCCTCTTTAGTGCCTAGATTACATTATGTCAAATCAACATTTTCATTTGAACCACTCACTTTCACATCCACATAATATTTATCGAACAATCTCTCCAAGGGAACCAATTCTTTAGGAATACGATTACTAGGCAATTGAACAATTTTGTGATTTGCAATCTTGTTCCAAAACTTATCAGCATGCATATTTTTATCATCATCTGAATCTTGGTCAATATGAAGAGAAAAAAAAAATCTATTATTTCTAGAAACTTATTTAGTTCGTGATCATATTCAAAAACCTTCCTATGCTTGACATTATCAGCTATAGAAGGTCTATATTTTACCTCAACATCATGATTAGGTCTGGGAGGTAGTGGGATTCTAAAATTACTGGCAGAAATAGCTAAGGAATCAACCAATGTATTATTCTCTATGAGAACAAAAGATTTGTTGAAGGCTAAGAAGAAATTGTCAATAAGGTCACATATCGCATTCCTATAATCTCTCAGTCTTGGATTCTTTTCTTGATAGGTATTTTTGACCTGATACACAATCCACTCTGCATCTCCAAAAACTGATAATTCTTCAATTTTCATGTCCTTTGCAACTGTAAGTACCAAAACTAAGGCTTCATATTCTACAATGTTGTTTGTTGTCTAAAATTAAAATTTGAAGGACAAGGTAATGACCTCTTGAGATGGAGAAATGAACACATATCCAACACCAACATTATCTTTTGAAGATGCACCATCAAAATACATTTTCCAGGTTTGAAAACCTTGTCTAGATGTCTCACTTGTTGTCAGGGACTGAATTTTTATTTCCAATGGTGACTGAGGAAAATTAGTAAGATGGAAAATTGTAGATCCTAAATCAGTATCAACAACATATATGGGATGGTTTTTTGGATTTCCTTCATCAGGGGTGATTTTAAGAACGTCCCCTAAATTTATATGTATAATAAATGGGCGAATCCCCATGATACATAGGAAAAATTGAGGGCTATTTTATCAATAATATAAAATGTAAATATAAATTTTTGGCGAATATTTTAGTCAATTATATAATCTTGTAAAATATTGGCGAATATTTCACTGAATTATAAAATCTTGTAAAATATTGGCAAATCTTTCACTGAATTATAAAATCTTGTAAAATATTGGCGAGTGGTGTTGGTTAAACAAATGGACTTCACACAACATTTCACCACATCTACTATAGTAAAGTTGACCAAAATTGACAAAGAGCATTTTGTATAGGCCAATTGCAAAATGTGTTTCAATCTACAAATGGAGTTCACAACA
>SNQJ01S0197383.1:1062-17010 GCA_010110895.2 Picea sitchensis | reverse complement strand
CCCCCCTGAAGGTACAATGTATGTAAAAAGAAGAACTACAATTTATAGGCAACTGTGTCCTTCACTCCAAGATGACTTCACAGAGAATGGAAATTATGCTCAGTGAAGGTCTTGGGGAATATGTCTGTTGTCTGTTCTGTTGAAGGAAAAAACTGTAAGTCAATGATCCCCTCGTGTAATAAGTCCTGGATGTAGTGCATGTGTATCTCGATGTGCTTCGTTTGTTGCCTCTAAACTAGATCTCTACAAAACTTTATAGTGTTATGGTTGTCACACTAGATGACGATTGGTTGATGAAACTGAATTCCCAACTCAGTGAGAAGATGTTGTATCCACATAGCCTGAATGGTTATGTTAACTACTCCTTTGTACTCTGCCTTAGCTGAAGATAGAGCAATGGTAGCTTGCTTCTTGCTCGAGCAACAGATAGGCCTAGAACCAAGACTGAGTGAGTAATCGAATGTGGACTTGCGATCAATGTTATCGCCATCCCAGTCAGAATCAATAAACCTGATGATATCTAATGTAGAGTCTTCTACATAATGAATCCAAAAGGTGACGATGCCCTGTATGTATCGAAGGATACGCTTTGCAACTTTCCAATGTAGCTCATGCGACTCCTGCATGAACCTGGAAACTGCGCCAACTACATATGATAGGTCTCGTCTGTACTCTATGAGATACAACGAGCTCCCCCCTAGATATATGTATAGTGTGCTATCAACCAGTGGATTCTCCCTACCATCCTCAAGTTTGACTCCTGATAGGAAAGGAGTCGGATCAAACTTGGAGTATGTCATGTGAAATCTCTCAAGGAGATCTTGTGCATACTTGGCTTGAGATAGTTTGATTCATGATGCATCTTGACTAATCTCAAGTCCAAGGAAGAAGTGTAGTGGACCCATGTCCATCATAAAAAACATGTCATGTAAAATCCTCTTGACTGCAGTAATCGATGAAGTCGAGCACCCGGTGATCAAAAAATCATCGACATATAGAACTAAAAGTAGAAATGAATCAGCCTTCCTGAGCGTGTAGACATTCGGGTCTGATTTACAACGTAAAAGGTTCTGTGACAATAGGTAGGAGTCCATCTTGGCATACCATGCCATCGAAGCCTGCTTGACAACATCTAAAGAATTCTTGAATCGACAAACCAAAGATGAGTCTTGAACAAATCCCTGGTGCTTCTCCATGTAGATCTCCTCAGAGAGATCACCATGAAGAAATGCATTCTTCACATCCATCTGATGGACTTTCCATCCCTTGGCTATGACAATGGCAATTTCCAATCGTATGGAATCCATCTTTGCTACTGGAGCAAAGGTCTCATCATAGTCAATACCATGAACCTACTGAAAGCCTTTGGTGACAAACCTGGATTTGTATCTATTGATCTGTCCATCCACTGCACTCTTGGTCCTGTAGACCCATCTGCATATGACAAGTTTCCTCCAAGAAGGAAGGGGAACCATATCCCAAGTCTCGTTCTCAAGGAGGGAGTTGTACTCCTCCTTCATGGAAGATTCCCAAAAGGGATTTCCAACAGCCTTTCCATAAGACTGTGGATCTGAAGACTAAACCAATAAAAGATTCCTGGAGGGAAATGATTCAGTGGTAGTGAGTGAAATAGGAGGATCCTCTAAATCAGTTCGAGTCCTCCTAGTATCAGTTGGATCACCAACGAGATCCCCTACAGCCTGAGAAGTAGTCTGTGCCCACTTGGGCCTCTTCTCTGGATCTACAACTGCACCTAGATGCTCTGACTCTGCATCTGACTATATTGACTCTGAATCTAAATCATTTGAGTCATCTAAATAATAAATATAATCTAAAGAATATTCGGCATGTGAATTCTCATCATCTCGGACAAGTGGAAGAGTGAAGGTGTCTGCATGCGGCTGCTGAGGTACATGGGAGACACTTTCCTTGAATTGGACACTATGCCCAATGATGAGATGGTACGAGGAAATATCAATAAGCCAATATCCCTTCACACCGTCGGGTATCCACCAAAAATGCACTCAGTGCTTTGTGGATCAAGTGCCTTCCTTTTTTCAAAGGGAATCCAGGCCCATGCATGTGAACCAAATATGCGAAAGTGGGTCACTTCCAGTTTGAGTCTACTCCAAGCCTCGTATGGGGTCTTATCCTTGACAGATATATGAGGAGATATGTTTTGGATTTATGTTTCACAATTAATTTCTTCGTCCCATAGTCTATGTGGTAGTGACTTTGCATGCAGCATGCAAGATGTCATCTCCTTTAGAGATTTGTTTTTCTGGTCAACAACTCAATTTTTCTGCGAAGTATAGGGAACTGTGTTCTACAACTGGATCCCTACCTCATGGAAAAGATTATGGATCTCATGATTTAAATACTCTCCCCCATTATCAGTTTGGAGGAATTTGATCTTCCTTCCAGACTATGTCTCAACCAAGGATTTGAAATCTTTGAGGTGTTGAAATACCTTAGATTTTTTCCTGAGAAAGTAGATCCAAGTAAAACGTGAGAAATCATCAACAAAACTGAGAACAAACCTTGATTTGTTTATGGATGGATGCGTAAAATGACTATAAGGTCACTGTGGATCAGATCTAAAGGTGTGAAAGCTCGTTGAGACTTTCCTTTGTCGAATTTATCTTGAGGGTGTTTTCCGATAACACATCCCTCACATACTCCCTTGGAGAAATGGATGTCTGGTAGACCATCAACTAATATGTGCTTGATAATATATTGAATGTATCTAGAATTCAAATGTCCAAACCTTTTGTGCCATATCCTACTACTTTCATTAGCATGAGTAAGCAGTAAAGTAGAATAAGGTTCAATGAATTCAGAAAATGTATACAATCTAGACAATGATTTACCTCACCGGTTGCAACCCTGGAGTTGGTTTTCATGTCGTAAATGTCCACGAAATTTGGTGTGAAGATGACTTTCTTTCTAGTTCCAAAATTTGTCATCTGATACACAGAGATAAGGTTGAAAAAATTTTTGGGAACGTGCAACACATTCTCGAAGCTTCCATTGGTGAGTTCAATCCCTCCTTTTTTAGTGAATTCGATAGAAGAATTGTCCCCCGTCAGAATAGGAGAACCTTTTCATGCATCCAATGAAGAATAGATTTCTTCTGAGACAACCATGTGATGTGATGCTCCTCAATCTGTGATCCAAGCATCGGAAGAGCAGTTGATTGTAATCAAGGCATGGCTAGAATTTCCTTTCTTGGAATTCATATCTTCTGCCTTCTTCTTCTTCTTTGCACCCTTGGGGATGCGATCTCCAAGGTTGTTTTTATGAATTATTTGAGACATAAGATCTATTTTTTTTTCATGCATTTGGATTATGGATGGAATCCTTTGTGACAGTACCTGCATTTCTCTCCTTTTCTTCCCTTTTCTCCTTTGGATTTGGAGGCATCGATGAAGGGTTTTGTGTACCCTTCCTTCTTCAGATGTGCATGAGATTTTCGTTTATCTTTATATTTAGATTTATGATATTTGTGGTTGCCATCATGCTTTATGAGCTTGGTTTTCTTTGGTGTCAAGGATTCGATAAAGTACTCAAGAGAAGGCATCTTCCAGGTGGATCTAGAGGCAAATCTGACAGTATGGAATGTGTATATGAATACAGAGAATTCAGGACTAATCTTGGAGAGAATGGTGAGAACCATTTGTTTCTCCTCCTTTGATTAATCAACCCCGCAATCTTTGAGTTTAGACAGTAAATCCTTGAATTTTGTAAAGAAATCTTGGATATTGTCGAAGATTTTTGGATCCAATGAAAGAAACTATATGAACAACATGTGTCCCCTCATCTCATAATGTTTTCCAAATATACCTTCCAAGGTGGTCCAGGCTTCATTGGGAGACTTATAGGAAGATATGTGAAAAAGGAGATTGCCTCATCCTTTGTGATTTAAATACTTGGATTTTTCTATGGTTGATGTTGGTTTTGTATCTGTATTCAAGGTTAACCTGTACAACCCTTTGGTTTAGAGATGTATGGCTATTTTCTCCTTCCATGCAAAATAGTTGTAAGGTGTAAGAATGAATTCTTTTTGGAATTCCATCTTTCCGCTGTCTTCAATATTTTGTAGCTGCAATTTTTTTTTGTGTAGCTTTTTATTAGAAGTCTGTCAGATATGATACCATGTAAATGTGTTGAACTTGAATATAATAGATCTATATAAACAATAATACACACATTTTTAGAGAGAATTGGAGAAAGAATAAGGAGAGAAATAATGAAAGAATTCTTATTAACCGTTGTGAATAATGAATAATTTACACATGATATACTCTGTATAACTCAATGAGTTATACTGGAGGATAAAAATGCACCATAGTTGTGGTCTAGAGTGATCTGGACACACACCAGTAGTTACGAGAATGAACTACCACCTAGTCTAGTCTCTTAGGAAGTTACGGGAGTGAACTGCCACCTAGTTGAGTTAACTAGTCAACTAGTCTTTAGTTAACTGACTGAACAAAGAGTAGTGAGGAGTTAACTCAAGTAATCAAGGCTAATGTTCCACTCTAGTGATGCTACTAAGGAAAGGTTGAATTAGCATGGTGATTATCCCAATTTTGCATGGTGACAAAACTAATGCAACATCTAAACTCAACTCAACTAGTCAAACTGAAGTGTCAATTGAAAGAGAATATTCTCCAGGTGGAATATTCTCCCCTAAATTATAGGAGACTGGATAATGACTAATTATAACTAATAAACAAGGAAAAACCTTAGGAAAAACAAATAGTAGGTGTGTGTGAACTCCAACATTATTTTCTCTAAGGATGGAATGATAATTGATCCCGAACGAACCCAAGCCATTACCAACCTTCCCCCACCTTCTTCCAAAAAGGAAATGCAATCATTTTTGGGTAAAATTAATTTTTTCAAACGATTTGTTCGAAGTTTTTCTGAGATGGTTAGACCTCTACAAAATCTGATAAAAAAGGATGTTATGTACAAATGGGGATCACATGAAAATCAAGCTTTTAATTCCATTAGAAAATCAATAACCGAAGCACCCTCCTTGATGAGTCCTGATTTCTCCCAGGATTTCACATTGTACACTTTTTCATATGACCAATCTTATGTTGTTGTGATCACACAGAAAAATGTTGAAAACAATGAGATACCTATTTAATTTATGAGCTCTCTCTTTAAAGGAGAAGAATTAAATTATCCCGCAGTAGATCGGCAAGAATACGTTGTCTTCAAAGAAGTTAAACATTTCAGGTCTTACCTTTTGAAATCCAGGATAAAAATTGTTGTTCCTTACCCTGCTATAAGAAATGTGTTAGTGAGCTAGCAGAGAAAAGGGAAAATTTTATGACGTCCCTTCAGGGGTATGATATTGAAATAGTGCCTACGCAAATTGTTAGAGGTCAATTCCTTTGTAAATTGGTAGCTTATTGATGCAGGAGCATCGTAAGCAGCCATCCAAGCGAGCATGAAGGTGGAAGACAGCTAGAAAGCCCAACACATATTTTTCACGTTTTGAAATGTTTTGAAAGTTTAAAAGAGTGGATATTAATGTAATAGCTAGGAGGAGTATTTTCATTTATATATGGCTATTGTAAACATATCGTGAGTGATTTGCTCTTATCTGTCATTATAAAAGGCATTTAAGCCCAGTTAATGAAAGTAGGTAGATTTGAATTATAGATTAGACAGTTTTTAGAAGCATAGGAGGGAAAACGGATATTGACACCCTCGCCTTTGTATCATGGTATCATTAACACATTAACACATAACAAAAGAAGAGAGCTATAGAAGAGAGTTGTATAGAAGAACCCATGTACAGGAGCTTGAGTTAATATATGAATCTTTGACTCAAATTTCATGGTGTTATGACATTTACTATTTACATATGCTGAATGGTATGGTTACAGTTGTTTTATTCTCTCTGTTATGCCCTTGTTGTTATTCTGTGTTGAATGTATGATTTCAAGTTGAATGTTTGAAGTCTAAGGGAGAAAGAGAATGAGTTTCAATTGTTTCTCATCCTGAGGGAGTTCCTTCAAGGAGTGTAGTGAAAACCTTCATGAGGTGTGCGTTGACAAGGGTTCTGAGTTTTATCTCAAAAATCTTAGGAGGGATACCGTTGTTCTCATTCTAGCAGAAGTGCAGGTGAAGCACAGAAGCCATGCAAGGTGTGCACAGGCTAGTCGAGGCCTTAGAACTTATCAACTAAAGTTGAAAGGGGAGGGACTGTTCTTGCAGAAAGTGCACAAAGTCGAAGAATCAAATAGCCAGAGGTTATTTGAAAGATTTCCGCAAGGAGTGCGAACGGGATCTCTCTGGGAGACTTGAGTTTGCAAGTGAAAGATCAGGAGGGTTAGTACCTTTGGACTGTTCAAAATGAGACAGGGTCAAAGTCTCCTCACATAAGTCAATTCAATATAGGACAACTCCAAGTCGGTTAGAAAAAGATTCATGAGGAAGGGATCGAGTGGTCGTAATTCTCTATGGAGAACTCGCGAAGTTGCTAGGACCGTAGGATCCAGTGAAGCTGCAGGGTGGTTAGGAGTTGGATGAACCCACCATTTTGGAGGCAAGATTCGACATGGATCGTTGATTGTGGTCAGTTGGGGCATCAAGATCATTTCGGCATTTTGGGGTTTGTAATTCCGGAGTGCAGACCAAAAGCTTTGGTCACTCACATTCCTGAAATGTGAAAGGAATTTATCGCATGTTAAGACAGTCAGTGAAATTTCTAGTGCTTAAGAATTCAGGGATTTGAAGTGGGAGATGAACACTTGTCGGAGGTTTGTTCAAGTCCTGAAAGTGAGAAAAAAACTTGTGTGGACAGGTGGCGTGTACTAGTGGACAAGCGTAGTCAAAACTTTGTTGACCTTTTGGGGTTTCGGAGGTTGGAGAGCTGGGAGACTTGCATCTGGATTCGCGAAGTCGCAAAATTGTGAAACTCCAAATCGACGGAAGGTCCTGGTCATACTTGTTGGGAAGCCAACCTTGTGAATGTATCGGGACTCGACATTTCAGTATTTTTGAAGACAAGGAATCAAGGTTCTTAGCATCAAAATTCGCGAGGTCGCGAAACGCGACACAATTTTTGAGGAAGCGGCCAAGGATTTCAAAATTTTAGCATTTCGGGTTTCATAGGGTTGAAGAGATAGAAACGCGACAACAATATTCGCAAAATTGCGAAAAATCTGGAATCCCGTTTCATCAAAAAGGGCGCGATCAGATTTGTTGGTCAATGGGGAGGGATTAGTGTCTGGTGCTTCCTCACGCAGGCATAACTCACAAGGACCTGTGGATACACCGTCATGTGTATGAGATATTCCATGTGAGGGAATCGAAGAGTCAATCAGACTCAGGGGCAGATTTAGAACAATCCTATGTGGATCTTGACCCGAGGGTCGGTGGTCTGTGGTAGTTATGGTATCAGAGCACAGGACAAGTCTTTGATTTATGCAGTAGAGAGAAGAGAAATATTTTATAGCCATGCCACTGAGAAGAAGAGATAGGAAAATACCTAATCTAGCAGAGGAAAGAGAAATGTCGCCGAGAAGAAGAGATAGGCAAATACCTGATCCAGCAATGGAAAGGGAAATGCGTGAATTGCGTGCCAGGCTTGATGCCATGGAGACAACACAAAGGCACACAGTCGACGTTGGTGATATCAGCGAAGCTGAAAGTGAAAATGAAGCTGGAAACAAAGAAGTTGCAGTCAAAGATGCTACATATGAACGCCTATTCAGGGTTGTTGCATGGATAGGTGCCAGAGAAAAAATGGACATTCCAGTGTGCGAGGGAAACTTGGATGTTGAAGAGCTTTGAGACTGGATTAGAGATCTGGACAAATATTTTGACTATGAGGATGTTGAGGAAGACAAGAAGGTCAAACATGCCATCAGTAGACTTAAAGGGCATGCAACACTATGGTGGGATGAACTACAGGCTGACAGACGCTGCAAAGGCAAGAAGAAAATCAAGAGCTGGGATAGAATGGTTGCAAAGATGAAATCCAAATTCATACCCAAGGATTATCAAATCACTCTATTTCGGAAGATGAAGAATTTGAAATAGAAGTTGATGTCAGTGAAAGAATACACTGAAGAGTTGTACAAGATAAACATCAGAGCAAGTCATCGGGAAAGTGATGATGAAAAATTTGCTAGGTACATGAATGGTCTGCGATATGACATTCAAGATGAGATGAGCATGATAACCATTCAGACTATGGAATATGCTTATTAGATAGCTCTGAAAGCTGAAGAGAATCTGAGCCGAAAAAAAGGTCAAAGAGGCCAAGGTAGAAGTCAAGCCAAAGGCAAAATAATTGCCCAAGATACAACTCGAAAATCTAAAGAAGAGGGGAAGAAACCTCAAACTCAACCTGAGAAAGGTGGAAGCTCACAGGGAGGGAAATATGTTGATATAAATACTTTTCCTCGAGCCAGAGGAAGAGGAAAAGGCAGAGGCGGTGAAATAAAATGCTTTGTCTATGGAAAGATCAGACATAAATCCTATGAGTGTCTAGATAAGAAGAAAGATAGTGGTGAAACTCACATTGCCGAAGCTCAAGGATGGAATGTTGAGGCAGAGGACACTGAGGGTAGAAGATCCTTAATGATGAGGAAAGTTCTCTTGAAGCTAGAGAAGGAGGTAGAGAACCCATCCCAAAGAAACAATCTATTTAGGATTGCTTGCAAAACTAAGGATAGAGTATGCAAGGTCATAGTGGACAGTGGTAGCACAGACAATCTCATATCTACTGAGATGGTATAAAAGCTGGAGCTAGAGACTGTTGTACATCCAAGCCCATATAGAGTTTTGTGGCTACAAAAAGGACATCAGGTAAATGTCACTAAACAATGTTTAGTTGAAATTAAAATAGGAGGATATAAAGATGAAATATTATGTGATGTCATTCCCATGGATGTTTTTCATCTATTGTTGGGTAGACCATGACAATATGACAGAAACATGGTTCATGATGGGAGAAAGAACACATACACCTTGGAGAAAAATGGGAGGATGCATGTTGTTGTCGATTAAGGATAAAGAAATGAAACCAGAGGTGAGCAACACTGTACTTCTCATGAGTGGGAAGGAACTTCTTAAGGAGGTTAAGAAGAAGGAGGACACACAATTTATTGTGGTTAGGAAGCCTAAAATTGTTTTGACCAGTACAAGGATAGATGATTTACCAGAAGAAATCCAGAAGTTGCTGGGAGAGTTTGTTGATATAGTAGTGGATGAACTACCTTGTTCGTTGCCACCTATCAGGAGTATAAGCCATCACATTGATCTTATTCCTAGAGCTAGTTTACCAAACAAAGTTGCGTACAGATTGACGCCGCAGGAAAATGAAGAAGTCAAGAGACAGGTCCAGGACTTAATGGACAAAGGATTGATTCGAGAGAGCTTGAGTCCATGAGTTGTTCCGACAATGCTCAACCCAAAGAAAGATGGAGGCTAGAGAATGTGTACAGACTCAAGGGAAATCAATAACATTACCATCAGATATAGATTTCCATTTCCAAGGATGGATGACTTGATGGATTGCTTGAGTGGAGAAAAGTTTTTTTCAAAGATTGATTTGAAAAGCAGGTATAATCAAATTCGAATGAGAGAAGGTGATGAATGGAAGACAACATTCAAGACTAATGAGGGATTGTATGAATGGCTTGTCATGCCATTTGGTTTAAAAAATGTGCCCAGTACTTTCATGAGATTCATGAACGAAGTCCTGAAGGATTTCATAGGGAAATTCGTCATTGTATATCTTGATGATATATTAATTTTTAGCAAGATAGAAACATAACACTTAAAACATTTATCTGCAGTGATGAGGAGATTACAACAAGAAAAATTTCTGATTAATATGAAGAAATCATCATTTATGAGGATGTAACTCATTTATTTGGGTTTTGTTATCTCTGCAAATGAATTGAAGATGGATCTAGAAAAGGTAAATGCAATTAAGAATTGGCCATCACCGAAGAGTGTGTTTGAAGTTCGAAGCTTCCATGGTTTGGCAAGTTTATACAGGAAATTCATCCAAAATTTCAGTGGAATTAGCGCACCAATGATGGATACGGTGAAGAAAATACACGAATCTTTTCACTGGACAAAAGAAGCAGAGAAGAACTTCAATATGTTGAAGAAAAGGATCATTGAGAAACCAATTCTGGTTTTGCCATATTTTAGCAAGACATTCCAGGTCAGGTGTGACGTGAGTGGATTTGCAATTGGAGTGGCCTTGAGCCAAGATGACAGGCCAATCACATACTTCAGTGAAAAATTGAATGAAGCAAAGATTAAATATTCAACAAATGACAAAGAATTTTATGCAGTCATACAAGCGTTGAAGAAATGGAGACATTATTTGGTTCCTAAAGAGTTTGTTTTGTACAGTGACAATCGCGCTTTACAATTCATGACTCAACAGAAGAAGTTGAACCAAAAACATGTTAAATGGGTTGAATTCATGCAGAATTTTACTTTTGTGATTAAGCATATTTCTGGAATTGCTAACAAATTTGTTGATACTTTGAGCAGGAAATGTTTGATTATGCAGGAATTCATTGTCAAGACTTTAGGTTTTGATAACCTCATAGAAATATACAAGGATGACCCAGATTTTAAGGAAGCATATGAGGCATCTGAGAATCCAATTCTCAGGGACAGAAGCCATTGGACTAAATACATGATCCAGGATGGATTATTATTCAGGGGCAATCAGCTATGTATTCCAAAATGCCCCATGAGGGAGAATTTTGCTGAAGGAAAAACACAGTGGAGGATTGGCCAGACATTTCGGTCCTAATAAGACATTCTCAAATTTGAATGACTCATATTTTTGGCCAGGAATGAGGACAGATGTTAAGAAATTTGTGGACATGTGCATAATTGGTCAGCACACAAAAGGAAAAAGGAAAAATGCAGGGTTATATCAACCATTACCCATACCAGAAAGGCCATGGGATGTAGTGAGCATGGATTTCATATTGGGACTGCCAAAAACACAAAGTGGATGTGATTCGATATTTGTGGTAGTCGACAAATTTTCCAAGATGGAACATTTCATACCATGCCAAAAAACCAGTGATGTAACTCATATTGCGAACCTATTTTTCAAGGAAGTCGTCAAACTTCACGGCTTGCCAAGGAGTATAGTTTCTGATCGGGATACCAAATTCGTAGTACATTTCTGGAGGACTTTATGGAGGAAGCTGGGGATAAGTTTTTAATTTATATCAGTGTATCATCCTCAAATGGATGGACAGACAGAAGTTGTGAACCGGAGCTTGGGAGATTTGCTGAGGAGCTTAGTGACTGAACACCACAGTCAATGGGATCACATTCTGCCACAGGTGGAATTTTGTTATAATGATTCACTCAACAGAAGCACAGGGCAAAGTCCATTCTAGATTGTATATGGAACATAGCCAAGGGGAGTTTCTGAATTGAAAGATTCAGGACAAGTTGAATTCAGGAGTGCTAGTGTAGAGGACTTTGTAGAAGAAATGAAGGAGCTTCATAGCCAAATCAAGGAGTGATTGCAGAGTTCAAGTCAAGAATACAAGCGGAGAGCAGATCAACACAGGTGAGAAATTCAATTTGAAGTTGGTGATCTAATTCTTTCACATCTGAGAAAGGAGAGGTTCCAAAGGGGACTAAATATGAAAAAGATTGGACCATGCAGAGTCATGAAGAAATTTGGGGCAAACGCATATGAGATTGAATTACCCGATGGGATAAGAATCTCATCGATATTCAATGTTATGGATTTGTACCCTTAAAAAGCTAAAGAAGAAGGAGAAGAGGAAGAACACAAAGAGGTTCAATGGAAAAAACAAATGCTTGTAGCTAAAAATCCACAGATGGAAAGTATAATTGACAAGAGGGTTAGCAGAAAGACTAGGAAAAAAGAGTATTTTGAATACTTGGTCAAATGGAAGGGACATCCAGTTGAAGATGCCAGTTGGGAAGATGAAGCAAAAATTCATAAGCATGGACAAACCATGCAAGAGCTCATGAACAAGAGTTCATTAAAATTTTCAAGTGAGGGAGTATGATGCAGGAGCATCGTAAGCAGCCAGCCAAGCGAGCGTGAAGGCAGAAGACAACTAGAAAGCCCAGCACATATTTTTCACGTTTTGAAATGTTTTGAAAGTTTAAAAGAGAGGATATTAATGTAAGAGCTAGGAGGTGTACTTGCATTTATATCTGGCTATTGTAAACATATTGTGAGTGATTTGCTCTTATCTATCATTGTAAAAGGCATTTAAGCCCAGTTAATGAAAGTAGGTAGATTTGAATTATAGATTTGACAGTTTTTAGAAGCGTAGGAGGGAAAACGGATATAGACACCCTCACCTTTGTATCATGGTATCATTAACACATTAGCACATAACAAAAGAAGAGATTTGTAGAAGAGAGTTGTATAGAAGAACCCACGTACAGGAGCTTGAGTTAATATATGAAGCTTTGACTCAGATTTCATGGTGTTATGATGTTTACTATTTACATATGTTGAATGGTATGCTTACAGTTGTTTTATTCTCTCTGTTATGCCCTTGTTGTTATTTTGTGTTGAATGTATGATTTCAAGTTGAATGTTTGAAGTCTGAAGGAGAAAGAGAATGATTTTCAATTGTTTCTCATCCTAAGAGAGTTCCTTCAAGGAGTGCAGTGAAAACATCCGCAAGGTGTGCGTTGACAAGGTTTCTGAGTTTTATCTCAGAAATCTTAGGAGGGATACTGTTGTTCTCATTCCAGCAGAAGTGCAGGTGAAGTACAGAAGCCGTGCAAGGTGTGCATAGGATAGTTGAGGCCTTAGAAATTATCAACTAAAGTTGAAAGGGAAGGGACTGTTGTTGCAGAAAGTGCACAGAGTCGAAGAATCAAATAGCTAGAGGTTATTTGAAAGATTGCCACAAGGAGTACGAGCAGGATCTCTCTGGGAGACTTGAGTTTGCAAGTGAAATCTTAGGAGGGTTAGTACCTTTGGATTGTTCAAAAGGAGACAGGGTCAAAGTTTCCTCGCAGAATTTAAGTCAAGACAGGAGAACTCCAAGTCAGTTAGACAAAGATTCTTGAGGAAGGGATCGAGTGGTCGGAATTCTCTGTGGAGAACTCACGAAGTTGCGATGACCATAGTATCCAGTGAAGTTGCAGGGTGGTTAGGAGTTGGACAAACCCACCATTTTGGAGGCAGGATTCGACGTGGACCATTGATCGTGGTCAATTGGGGCATCAAGATCATTTCATCATTTCAGGGTTTGTAAGTCCGGAGTGCAGACCAAAAACTTTGGTCACTCACATTCTTGAAACGCGAAAGGAATTTATCGCGTGTTAAGACAATCAGTAAAATTTTCGGCGCTTTAGAATTCAGGGATTTGACATGGGAGACGAAGGCCTATTGGAGGTTTGTCCAAGTCACGAAAGCGGGAAAAAAATTCGTGTGGACAGGTGGCATGTACTAGTGGACAAGCAGAGTCAAAACTTCATTGACTTTTTGGGGTTTCGGAGGTTGGAGAGTCGGGAGACTTGCATCCAGATTCGCGAAGTTGCGAAATCATGAAACTCTGAATCAGAGGAAGGTCCCAGTCATACTTGTTGGGAAGCCATCCTCATGGACATATCGGGACTCGGCATCTCGGTATTTTCAAAGACAAGGAATCGGGGTCCTTAGCATCGAAATTCCCGAGGTCGCGAAACGCGACACAGTTTTGGAGGAGAAAACGACCAAGGATTTTGACATTTTATCATTTTGGGTTTCGGAGGGTTGAAGAGATAGAAACTTGACAACAGTATTCGCAAAATCATGAAAAATATGGAATCCCATTTCGGCAAAAAGGGCACGATCAGATTTTCTGGTCTAGGGGGAAGAGTTAGTGTCGGGTGCTTGTTCACGCAGGCATAACTCAGAAGGACCTATGGATACACTGTCATGTGTATGAGGTATTCCCTGTGAGGGAATCAAAGAGTCAATCAGACTCAGGGGAAGATTTAGAACGATCCTGTGTGGATCTCGACCCAAGGGTCGGTGGTCTGCGGCACTTATTTAGTTGAAAAATCAGAAAATAAAATAAATACATCAGCTGCAAATATACATAACGAAACACAAATATGTTGTGCATGGTATGATAATATCAGATTTTACTTGTTGCATGAAACTTCTCCTCGCAACCTTGATATGAAAAATAGAAGAGCATTGAGGATCATATCTTCATATTTTCAATTAATTAGTGATATATTATTTTGAAATAATTTTGACGATGTTTTTCTTCGTTGCCTAGAAAAAAAGGAAATCTGAAAGGGTGTTAGTTGAACTTCATTCTGGCGATGACGGGGGTCATTTTGGTGGAGATACAACTACACACAAAGTACTTAGGGATGGATACTATTGGCCCACCTTGTTTAAGGATGCTCACACTTTGGCCCACAAATGTATAATCTGTCAAAAGGCTATAGGATGGGTGAAAAGGGTTGTTTCCCCTTTACATCCTGTCACAGTAGACACACATTTTCAACAGCGGGGCATAGATATTATAGGATCGATTAATCCTCCTTATTCACAGCAACACAAGTACATTCCCATGGAAACATATTATTTCAAAAGGTGGTCTGAGGCCTTACCATTAAAGGCAGTCAAGACGAATCATGTAGTTTCATTTTTAAACTCTCATATTATCACTCGTTTCAGAATACTTGAGTGTCTAGTTTTCGACAATGCTTCTTACTTTTCTTCCCTGGATATGAATGTCTTTGCTTTAGAGAAATGGATTAATATAAAATAATCTACCATCCATTACCCACAAGTAAACGATTTTGTCGAGTCAACAAATAAAAATATGATCAAGATAATAAAGAGAAAATTGTGGGAAAACCACAAAAACTAGCACAATTTATTGTACAAGGCACTTTGGGCTAATAGAGTCACTCCAAAAGATTCCATAGGCAATTCTCCTTTCTTCCTCATTTAGGGAAGAGAATCCATCCTTCCTACACATGTCTTTCTCCCTTATCTGTAGTTTTCGCTGAAAGTTCAAGAAGAGGAATGTCCCCCTTTATAGAATTTGATAAACACTTTATTAAAATTGGAAGAAGTAAGGACACAAGCAAAACATAAATTGGATTAGCATCAGAAAATTCTAAAGAGATGGTTCGTTACAAGTTCATCCTCAGAAAGAAATTCAATGTAGGGAATTTGGTCCTCAAATGAGAAAAAGAACACAAGAATAAAGGAGAACATACCAAGTTTCAAAACCTGTGGCTGGGGCCTTTTATCATTTCTAAAAAATTGGGTCCTAATTCTTTTCGTTTGCACAACTTAAATGGACTACTAGACACTTTTCCAATGAATGACCAGTCTCTCAAGAAATACTTCACATGAGAAAATCATATTTACCCCCCTTGTAAATATTTTTAGCTTACGTTTTCTTTTGTTTTATTTTTTTTTCGCTTTTTCATTTTGTTTGGTTTTTTTATGTTTCCTTAATGATTATTTCTAAATCACCATTCATTATTGAAGGGAATTGGGTCTTTCACTAGCGGTAGTTCAATGCATCTGCACATTAAGTTCTAAACTCATATCTATTATGGTAAGTCTTTGTCAAATCACTGTTCTCGGTTATTTTTGAAGTCTCAGGGAAATATGATTATCTTTAAAACTTATTAAGCCATCCTAGTTCTAATGAGATCAACTCATAGCGCTTCCCCATTCCTGAGATGATTTCTTGAATGAAATCTAATTGTCCAAATTATGATGAAAGTTATCAGTTCTCAAAGGATGAAAAAACAATTCTAAAGATCAATCATATCATTGTCTGGGTGTGAAATATTCAGTATCACACCGCTCTCTATTGGATTTACTTTTTATTTTTCCTAAGGATTTAAGGTTATTCCTTGTTTATTAGTCATAATTAGTCATTATCCAGTCTCCTATATTTTAGG
>SNQJ01S0197382.1:0-17296 GCA_010110895.2 Picea sitchensis | reverse complement strand
AACAACATGCTAAATATAATTTCACCATTTATTCTTGAAAAAAGGAATTTGGGACTTTTTCTCGGAAAAAAATTATACAAGTGGTTTTATGAAATCAACAAAGGTTATGGATATAGCTTTCTTCCTCACCTAAGAATATGCAACACAAACTTATACTAACAAATGCAAAGAGGATGGAAGAAATGGATGCTTACCTTCATTCTCTTCCTGCGAGCCTCCTCCTGCGTGCCCTCCACCCATGCGTACGCCTCTCCCTCCTTCTCCTCCTTCTCCCTCCACCCGTGCCCTAGCTGTGTCCAACTCCCGGGCTGTGAGCTCTGCTCTGTGCGCGCGTGGTTGACTGTGTGTGAGTGAGCTCTTCTTTGCACGCGAGTGTCGACTGTGCGTGAGTGTGCTATTTGGCATTTGAAATTTCGTTTTGTGTGTTTTATATTTTGGTTTTGTTTTTTGTTTTTTATTTATTTATTTTTGTTTTATGTTATATATATAATATATATTATATATAATATAATATATATTATATATAATATAATATATATTATATATATAATATATATTATATTCATATATGCAATATATTTGACCACACTTTTGTAAAGGTCAGGACCCACACAAGCTAAAGGTTAGGAGGCCAACAACCCAGCTAGGCCCCACACAAGAGCGAGCAGTAGGGGTAAGGGGGTACGGGAACTCCCTCCCGAACCAATCCCAATCCCCGGGCATGACATGAGATGACAGACCATAGAATAAGCCAGACCCGTCAATAAAAGGTATTAAGCCATGATTGATGAAAGACCATAGAGTAAGCCTCACAGACCCATCAAGATGTTAAGCCATACATACAGATAAGGCAATATATTTGACCACACTTTTGTAACAAATAATCAAGACATAGAGCATAGTGTTAGAAAATCACATGAGCTAAGGACTAGACCGATACTTATCTTATCCCATTGTAAACAAGGTATTAAGTTTAAGTATATAGGAGTACTCAACCTAACTATGGATTGGGCATAGAGGGTTTGATGGGAAAGAGGGTTCGAGGCTAAGTGGTGAAGACACATAATACTAAATATGTATTTGATAGAGAGGTTTGGGTCCCACAACCAATAATCTACACCTCCATTAAAAATTGTAATAGTGCACCTCATGAGAAGGAAGCATAGAAACTCATCTTAAAGGGGTGGATTCCTATCTTTGATCCATACACCCTTGAGATTTCAACATGATAAATAAATGATGAATATCTAAGAGGCTTCTATTAAATGGTGGATTGAGGAAAGTTGTGTGGTGATCCTATCATTTAAGCATACAAGTGATATTAAAGTGAGTATCAAAGAGGCCTCTAGTTAAGTGTGTCTTGACAAATGAAGCTATAGAAAAACTCATATTATAGGGGTTGATTCTTGTCTTGGATCCATATGTTGGCAAATATTGAACCAACAATGAATGTGTGTAGTTGATGGTTGCTGTCATTGATGGCAACAACGGAGATGGCATAAGAAGGACATGCCGTATTATCCGGAGGAGAGCTCCGGAGTATCAACTTTATCTGGAAAATCTGAAGTTTTCGACATGGAACTCGTGATATTGAATCATGATCCACATCTTCGAGCAGGGCGGTTTGAACCGCCCATCTTGTAAGAACCGCATTACGGCAGGAGATCCGACGAAGCCTGTATTCGGGCGCTTCGGAGCCCCGGTGATAAAAACTCACAAATCACTTAAATCACGGCTATCCCCGGATAATGCGGATTTCTCGATGGAGGTAAGCAACCCACCGGGTCCGTGTGACCGTGAGATTGGGGCATCGAGAATCGAATCGAGGTTCATGAGTCCCGTGGTTCAATTATTAACAGAAAACTCCCGATTGCTGAGGCGCGTAAATCCCTAACCGACAGTGGGTACAACCAGTGGATGACAGTGGCACAACTAGATGATGACATCGGGTACAACCAAGTACGAAAAGTGGCAGAAGATTAATGTAGCTCGGTACGTAAGTCACGTAATCACGGACATCGGTAGTTGTTTAACACGTGTCAAACCACGCGGGACGCCGTTAGAGATTTGCGATCGGGCTTTGGAATGACAAAGTCACTTCACATCAAGAACCCCGAAATTGCGATATGGGATTTCCCGATGTAATCACTACCGGATAAGAAATGTTCGATCAAGATCACAACCTCGCATCGAGAATCGAGAATCGGGTTTTCACTCGTGAAACGCGCATCGTAAACTCAAATCGAAATGCGACTCCGGATAATGAAAGACGTTGCGTGTGGGCCTCCGCAAAGATCGAGTCATCCGTGTGTCAAGATCGGGCTGGCAATCACGGGTATATTGAAGCACGCAACTGGATCGGGAATCCCGAGGTATGTATTGATGACATCGCAGTTCAAACCCCAATGAAAGGTTTGACCGAGGTCATGTAAGTTGGTGTATTCCGCAGGGGCCAAGGCCTATACGCTGGTGGTCTAGCACGTGGAAAGGGCTAAAGCTCTGGAAAGGAGCTCATAGGGGTTCGTAGAATCGAAAGTTCCGAGTGCATGTGCATCTCAACACAGTGAATACCGAAATCACGATGAGTGAAATACCCTGGCGCGACCAACCATTGTATGCTTGAATTCGATCTGAGGGTTGTCGCTCCTCCACAACAACTGGTGAGAACCGTTCATAATTGCAACCAATTGTCAATCGCTAGAGTTCCGCTATCGGATACATCGTCATTTTCCCAAGGAGTTGGGAAGTTGAAACGCTAGGCCCGTGGTGGTATAAGAGAGGAGGAAACACTTTGAAGGGGAGTTGAAGCAGAGGATAGAGCCCGCGAAATGCTATAGTAGTGGCAGAGGGGAACCTGTGAAGCAGAGAAAAGTTGAGAAGGTGCAGCAGAAGAAGGTTAAGCAGAGCAGCAGGTCAGAGGTATCATTCACCAGGTTTACTGAGCTGTTTAACATATGTCCTCCGGTAAATGCCTGACAAATCAGATCCGGTGGCTTACCTTTGATAATATTTGTTACCGGCCATAACCACTAGATGAAAACCGCCTTGATCCAAGGTGGAAAATTAATGAAACGCGGGTCAAAGAAAGAGGGTTAAACCTTCAAAGTTAAAGAGTGCGACCGCCAAAGAGAAATCGGTGCTATCTTCATGGGTTGAAGTTCTCCGTGAAAGGTCAGTAAACGAAGGTTTGTAGCTCGCGGTGAAGCCCGCTAAGACTAGTAGGATTCTGCACTATTACATTGTTGTATAATGTTTTCCTAATAATAATGATTGAAGACAGAGACAACAACAAAGGTGGTTTTCTCCCACTTGTTTCCTCCTTAAATCCTTGTGTTCATGTGTGTTAGTCTATTTGGTTGAAATTCTGTTTAAAAGACACCTGATGAATGAAGATACCCATGATAAGATCTCTTGATGAATTACTGTTTTAATAAGAATATACAACAGATCTCTATAAAATTGAATAAGATTTTAGTGAAAGAAAAGTTAAAAATTATTGATAGGCTCAACATCGATTCACCCTCTCACCATTTTTTTCAACAATTTGGTATCGTGAGCCCCGTCCTTCTAAAAAGGCTTAACCGCTAGAAGGAAGATAAATCAAAATGAGAAATCAAGACGAATGGCATCTATTAGGCCTCCACCTTCAATGGAAACAATTTAATCCTCTGGAAAACAAGGATGAGATCTTATCTTCAATCTCTGGGAGCATATGTATGGGCCATTGTTGAAGGAGAATATCAATATCCATCTACAGTAACAACAGATCCAACAGAAAGAAAAACTTATGAAACAAATGCAAAAGCAGACAATGCCATGTTAGGAAGCCTAACTCAACGTAATTTATCAAAGTCATGCAGCTGAACACAATAAAAGGACATATGGGACAAAATTATTTTGAGTTATGAAGGTGATGCAAAAGTAAAAAGTGCTAAACTACAAAACCCTAATTCAATATGAGAATCTTAAAATGAATAATGAGGAAAGCATTGCAATTTCTTTACTGCCTTCATGATTGTAAATCGGATGAGAAATCTAGGAGAAACAATAACCGACCTACCTCGTTGAAAAATTTTTTGAGGTCTCTAACTGCAAAACTTGAGTCAAAAGTATCATCTCTTGAAGAAAAGCAGATCTTCAAAAATCTTACCGTAAGTGCAATTACATGGCATACTAACCGCTTATGAAATGAGAAGAGAGGACCATCTGAAGTCAAAGAAACAGTCTTTAGAACTTCTACAAAAATAATGGATGTACAAGCAACAGAAAGAGCAGGGTATATCTCAGAAGATGAGGTAAACTCTGTGGAGAAAAACTTCAAATCGGAAACTCTAAATCGTGGATGACGGTTGTGAGGTGTTTCCTCTAAATGTTTTATGGATTTTGTGGAAGAGTTGGTCATTATGCTACTAAGTGTCCTTATAAAGAAACACACAAAAGGAAGGAAACAACAAGAAGGAATAAGCATCATTTTAGACCTAAACAAAGTTTCTATACTTATGAAGATAGTGATGGGTTATCCGATAGTGAGGAAGAATGCGATCAAGACCTTAGACTTCTCATAGCACTTGGAAAAGGATCCAGAAGAAATGGATATTTTCGAGGATGCTCTAAAAGACAAAGGATTTTTGATGAAACAATAAAACTCAAAATCCTTTAGAAGAGCAAAATCACCAGAAACCTAAAAATCACTTTTGAAGAAAAGGAGAATCATAATGAGAAATTAGAATGTGAAGTAGTAAAGTCTAAGAAAAGAACTTGAGAAAGTAAACACTCTGAATCTCAGATTTGCTAAAGGATCTGAAACCTTAGATGAAACTATCAAGGTACAACGTCCTCCTCTCATAAAGATAGGCCTAGGATATACTGGAGAACCTTCTCAAAATTTCACTAATTCAAATTACCTCGAAAGTGTGCCACAACTAGTTTGCATCAGCTTGTTGGCACTCTTCAAAGAAGGAAACAAAAAAATCTCTCACGTAAGACATGATCATCCTTTAATTCAAAAATCACAAACAGGAAGGCTGCCCCAAAGAAAAACTCCCAATTCAACAAGTGAATTCACATAGAAGATTCTATGATTGCAAAAATTTCTTCTTCATGGACAATGCTTTGCCATGTCACAACTTTGGTCACAAAGCCGCTCAATGTGTTGCATATAAACTATCATGACAAGAGAATCAAGAAAGAAAAGGATTGAGTTGAAGACAAAGAAGAATACCCAAGACAACTCTCCTCTTTAAGATGAAGTTGAATGTGCTCATTGCAATAACTTTGGCCATAAATAATCTGAATGCAGAAGCAAAATTAGTTGAAAAGACATGTTCCTCCAAGCTCCTAAGTATGGAAAAAGAAAGAACTTCAGGCTGAAAATTGTGGTATAGTTTTGTTTGCAGAAGATGAAGAAACCAATGGTACACTGGACAGTTGGATGCTCAAGACACATGACAAGTGACAAAGACAAACTTCTTGCATACAATACTCTAGAAAAGGAAAAGAAGGTGACATTTGGAAATGATAATTCCCATAGCTTATTAAGGAAAAGGGTCTGCTCTTCTAAAAGAAAAAGTGAAAGCCAATGAAGTCATGTATGTGGATGGATTTCAAACATAACTTGTTGCTTTTACGTCAAATGTGTGATCAAGGAACTCAAGTTGTCTTTAGTTCAAAAGAATGTGTGTGGTACGTGATCTTGATACAGGCAAAGTTATTATAAGAGGAAAAAGAACTCTAACAACCTATATATATTAAAGAATGGCAAGGAGCAATGTTACTTGAGTAAATCTTGCCGAATTGGCACGATTTGGATATGATGTTCTTAGGTAGAGTAATGTTGGGAAAGTCACGAACAGCTTTTAATCTGCTTAATTTGTTGATTTTCCTAGCATTACTCTACTTGAGAATACCATATGCAAATCGCGCCAATTCGGCAAGCAAACCGGAAAAGCGAAAAGCCAAAGAAGGATAACTGGGTAAGCCTCTTGAACTCATTCATATTGACATACGCGGACCTATGAGGAAAAAGTCACCGCGTGGTGAAGAATACTATATCTTATTCATTGATGATTTCTAGAATGTGTTGGATTGGACCCGCTTAAAACATAAAAGATGAAGCATTTGAGAAGTTCCGATCTTCAAAAGCAATCTAGTTGAGAATGAATTAGATCTAAAAAATAAATTGTCTTAGATCCCATCGAGGAGGAGAATATACATCAAAATGAATTCATTGAATTTCAGGAACAATATGGCATAAAGACAGGAAAGGTGCTAATCCTCAAAAAAATGGTGTTGTAGAAAGAATTAATAGAACAATTCAACAAATGGTTGGGAGCTATGTTTGACGATTCAAAGAAACACCGATGTATATTTTGGGAGAAGACATACGTTATAAATATTTCTCAATAAAGCACATGTTCGCGTAAACAGTGATAAAAATCCTTTCGAACTGCGAAGGAAACCCCTAATCAGAAAACATTTTAGAGTCTTTGGAAGCAAATGTTTCTATCAAGAATAATGATGAAAATCCTGAGTAAATTTGAAAACTAAGAGCGTATGAAGGAATATTTCATACTCCCTAGAGTAAGCTATAAAATGCCATACCAAAAGGCTTTGGAAGATTGTTTGAATGCATTGATGTTGTTATCAATGAATCTCCTGCAGCTCCAAGAGAAGAAAAATAAACAACTGTCGAGAAAGAAGAAGAACAAACAAATGTTGAAGAAGATAATGATATACATCATTAATTCTACATCAAATCGGGTATGATATAGACAAGGAACCCAATTAAGAATTCAAGAGGATCTTATCTAAAATGCCCCATCCAGATATAAGTTCAAAAGAATCATCCAATCTCAAATTTTGGGGAGAAAAGGGATCAGGCGTACAAACAAGAAAGACTCTTGTAGGATATTCTAGTCATCTGGCATTTCGGCCCACTCTGCTGAACCCCTCACAATGTCAATCAAGCCAACAAAGATGAATGTTGATTCAAAGCCATGAATGAAGAAACCTTGATCAAATCGAAAAGAATCACACTTGGGGAATTAGTACCAAGACCCCACGACAAAAATGTCATTGGAACCAAAATGGATATTCAAAATAAGCTAACTGAGAATGGGAGGTTATAAGAAATAAATCCAGACTTGTGTGCAAGGGGTATGCTCAACAAGAAGGTATATACTTTGAAGAAACCTTGTTCTCACAGAGTCTCGAATTTGAAGCCATAAGAATGTTTCTTTCCTTTCAAGCTCCAACACATCAAAGTTCATCAAATGGATGTTAAATCTGCTTTTCCAGGTCACCGTTGAGAAAAGAAGAAGTTTATATAGAACAACCAGAATGATTCATCCTTGGAAATGATGACAATCTTGTTTGTAGACTTAAAAGGCTCTATATGGTCTCAAACAAGCCCCAAGGGCATGGTATTCCTGCCTTGACAAATATCTCCATCAACAAGGATTCTCAAAAGGATCCATTGATAGCAACTTATACACAAAAAAAAATGACAAACCGCTAATCAGGAAGTTGTATATATGTTGATGATAATTTTCATTTTTGGAATTAATGAAGAATCCATGAGTCAGTAATTTGCTTCTGATATGCAGCAGGAATTTGAAATGTCTCTACTTTGGGAACTAACATTCTTCTAGGATTACAAGTGAAACAAGAAGAAACAGATGGCATTTTCCCATCACAAACAAAATACCTTAAGCAAATCCTCAAGAGTATGGCATGGAAGATTGCAACCTGTAAGTACACCAATGACAACTGGATGTAATCTCAGTTCTAAAGATGATTCTCCCACGGTGAATAAGCCAAAATACAGATCTATGATAGGAAGCTCCATCAGATCTCACTGGGACAAGACCAGAAATTATTCATGCAGTTGGGATTGTTGGACCATTTCAAGCCAATCCAAGAGAGTCCCACCTTCAGGCAATGAAAATAATATTCAATACAAGGAACTCAAGATTTTGACTATGGTATCCAAGGAATGTCGATCTTACTCTTCATGCATAAACTAATGCAGATTGGGCTGGAACTGTTGATGATCGAAAGAGCACTAATGGTGGTGCATTCTACATGGGGCCCCTGTTAGTATCTTGGTTCAACAAGAAACAAAGTTCCATTGACTTATCTACCGCATAGTATCATCGGTCGCAAAGCATTCTGTTGCACTCAACTTCTTTGTATGATGCAAACTCTTCAAGACTTCAAATCAAATGTTCATCTCCCATCTCTATTATGTGTGACAATACAAGTGCCACCAATATCTCAAAGAACTCCGCTATGCATTCCAAGACCAAACACATTCCCATCAAATATCACTCTCTACGGGAACAGGCTGCAGAAAAGCGAAATTGAGCATATTCCCTCCAAAGCACTGTATGGTCGATATATATCAAGCCTCTACTCCGAAGCCGTCAATATCTCCGCCAAAAATCGGAGTAGTCTCCTCGGCCATGCAGAATCGCGCCCACTTAAGCACGCATTATCCACTGGTTGATGCCCGCTAAGGGGAGCTCCTCGCATGATTTCGTGGGAGCCTAGAACTGGCCCCAATTACTTTCCATTGATGTCGTATGGGGAGAAAGGAGTCGAATTCGCTAAATAATCGAATAGAGTCCGAATGGACGAATGCAGAGGAGTGTTGGGTCTGAATGATCGGTTGCCATCAATGCCAAAAGGGGAGATTGTTGGCAACATTGGACCCAACAACGAATGTGCGTGTTGATGGTTGTTGTCATTGAATGCCACAGTGGAGATGGCATATAAGAAGGACACGCGTCAGACATCCAGAGAAGATTCGGGGTTCAATTCATCGAAAATCGAAGCCTGCGGATATGGAACTCTTGTATATTGGAATTGCGATCCGCGATCTCCGATAGGCGGCTTGAACCGTCCATTTGTAAGAACACGTATGTGAGATCCTGACGAAGTCAAGATTCAACGCTTCGAGTTCTCGGTGACAAGAAACTCAATAAATCACCGAATCAATGGCATCCCGATACATGATTTCTCGATGGAGGCAAGCACCCACTGGGGTCTAGGTGACAGCTGCGAATGTGGCATCGGAGAATCGAATCGAGGTTCATGAGTCCCGGTGGTTCACTCATAACAAAACCCGGGATTTCGCTAAATCCCAACCGCATGTGTGGCACAACCTCAGTGATGACAGTGGCACAACCAGATGATGTACACGCGGGCACAACCAAGCAATGACAAGTGGTGGTGGAAGATTAACAGCTCGTGCAATGTGTAAGTCACGAATCACGCGGACACGGGCGTTGTTTAACATGTGTCGTAAAACCACGGTGACGCCGCCAGAGTATCGGTGATCGGACGGTAATGCCAAAATCTCGACATCAAGAACCCTCAAATTGCGAGCATGATTGCTGATGTAATCAATGGCCGTTGATAAGAAATGTTCTAGATCGCTGATCACAACCCGCATCTGAGAATTGGGAATCGGGTTTCACGACTCGTGGAACAGCGCATCGGGGAACCTCGAATCGAAAATGCGACCTCGGCTACCAAAGACAGCAGTGTAACGAAAGATCGAGCTGTCCAGTGTCAAAGATCATGCACCGCTGCATATTGGCTGAAGCTTACCGGAATTCGGGATCGGGAACTCGGAGGTATGTGCATGGATGACATCGCAAACGGCCAAACCCCAATGAAAGTTAGTTTGACCAATGGTCATGCGTTGGTGGTCTTGTGGGGCTGGCCTATACGCCAGGCTGGGGCACGCGGGAGGCTAAAGCCCCGGCGGTTTCTCCACCGGGAAGCCGGAGAATCGAGGTTCCGGAAAGCGCATATGCATTCAACACAGTTGGAATGCCTAAATCAATGCATGAGTGAACTCGACGCGTATCCGGAACCGCTGGATAAAGATTGAATTGACGGAGGGTTGCTGTTCCCTCCACAACAAATCTGCTTAGTGAACCGGGGTTCATAATTAAAACTTCTACCTCGTCAATCGCTAGAGTTTCGCCATCGGACAAATATCGCCATTTTGCCCAAGGAGTTGGGAAGTTGGAACGCTGTGCCCGCGTGTATAAAATGAGATGGTCGAATCGTAATGGTGCAGTTGAATGGAGAGGGATAGAGCTCTGCAAATGCTATAGTGGCAGAGGAGAACCCGCGCAGCAGAGAAAAGATGAGAAGGCAAAGCAGAAGAAGGTGAAGCTGCAGCCGCATCGCAGGCATCTTCTCTAGGTTTATTGAGTTGTTTAACATATGTCCTCCGGTAAATACCGGCCACCAGATCTGGGTTTACTCTTGAGATATTATTTGCTACTGTCATAACCACTAGATGAAACTTCCTGATCTAGTGTGAAAATTGATGAAATGCGGTCATCAGTGAGTTTGAGGGTTAAACCCTTTACCAGTTGAAGTTGGTGCTATCTTCATGGGGTTGAAGCTCCCTTCCGTGAAAGGTCGGTAAACCAGAGTAGGGTTGGTTGTAGCCTTCTGCGGTAGCCCCACTGCATGAAATCCACTATTACATTGTTGTATAATGTTTTCCTAATAATAATGATTGAAGACAGAGACAACAACAAAGGTGGTTTTTTCCCAATTTGGGTTTCCACCTTAAACTCCTGGTGTTCATGTGTGTTAGTCTATTTGGTTGAAATTTTGTTTAAAAGACAACTGATGAATGAAGAAATCCATAAAAAGATCTCCTTGGATGCACTACTGCTTTCATAAGAATATACAATAGATCTCTATAAAATTGAATAAGATTTTTCAAAGTGAAAGAAAAGTTAAAAAATTATTGATAGCTCAAATAATGATTCAACCCCCTCCTCTCAGTATTTTTTTCAACACCATACACCCTTGAGATTTCAAAACGATAAATAAATGATGAATATCTAAGAGGCTTCCTACTAAATGGTGGATTGAGGAAAGTTGTGTGGTGATCCTATCATTTAAGCATACAAGTGATATTAAAGTGAGCATCAAAGAGGCCTCTAGTTAAGTGTGTCCTGACAAATGGTTAATTGAAGGTGTTGGAGTTTGATTCCCAGCCTACATAGCTCTGGGTAAAAAAGAAGCTTATTTCTAAAAAAAATTAGATTCTTACAACATGGTTTAAAAATAATTTGTTGTTTCCTTGAATTGGTGGAATTGCATGACAAAAAAACACAATGTTTCTTTCTTCAAAATATTCTTTGTTGCAATGACTATCTCATCATCCAAAAATATGTAGGGATAAACCTGGCCCCATGTAATTGTGTTTCTTAGCATGTAATCCACAACCCTTTGAGAATACCAATTTCAGTTTTAGTTATAAAAATACCAACAAAATGTCTAAAAGAAATTTGGTGTCATATAAGAATATATAGCTAAATTGAAAAGGTATGCTCAATAAATAGGCCTGGACCTTATATAAATCCGGGCCCATAATATGCAATTGGATAGTGTTGTGCATAACTATATCATTGTATTAAACATTCTTTAGGAATGTGTTTGTTTTGTACATTTGAAAGAAGGAAAGAAGATCTATTATTGCATAATGAGAAATGGATTTTCAACATGTTCATGTTAATTTCCCTGTAGAGATATAAGCAAAGTGTGTGGGTTATAGATATTTATTCAACATGTGCGATAAAATCCCTAAAAGATATGTAATCTCATTGAATTCTATGATTGTTGGGTGGTTTTGGCATGTCAATGAGGTTTTTCCATTGTTGAATTAAATGTAACTTCCAATGCAAATCACAATGTTGCTACAATGGTGTTTATCCTTCCATCATATGCTCATTTAGCAAGACCGCAACATAGTAAAAGGATCCATCATGACATAATTACAAGTGGTTTGAGTCCAATGTTTGTGTAGGTAATTCCTTATAAACATGTATTCCAAATGAAAAGTATTGTGACCATCAACCAATTCTTTTATCAAATTTCTTCTAGAAACATGGTCACATGGAGCAATGATAGCAAGATTTGGGATGCAAGGACATAGTGAGGATGGCCTTGTAGTTTTGTCAAATGCAAAAGAGAGAGGTAAGACAAAAAAAAATTCAATCTTATTAGTATTTATCTATCAAGGGGGGATTGTTGAGTCAATGAAAATGGGGTATTATTGTTGTCCTCTCCAAGGTTTGATTCCCCCAAGAGACATATTTACCCCTCATTATGTCCTGCCTCTTAATAGGTGGTGTATATATGACACATTATAACCTAAAAATAGGGTCCCTAATATTTGTATTTTATCCATGTTCTTGGAGATTTGATATACCACTGTAATAATTCATCATATGTTATATTATTGTAGTCTTCATGACACTTAAATGAGTATACATGTCATGAGAGATCAAAGACTAACATAAAATACCAAGCTTGAAAGTTATTTTCATGTCTCGAGGTTGCACAACCCCATCATTAATAAGCAAGCAATTGAGGGTTGAAATTTGCAAGAAAGAATAGTAAGAATAAAAGTGGGTTTGGGGGTCATCTCTTTGTTATCCCTCGTGGATTCAATTCTCTCAATGCTTTCTCCCATGAATCACCACTAGTATTTTAAGTACAAAGAGATCTCTATGAGAAGATGTTTGGCACATGATTATGGAGCAACATATCCAAGTAGCTAATGGGCACTTATTCCATAAAAATTCCTATAGTTCGTTGTATTATAATCGTTGAACTATTTAGTCAGCAACACCATTTTAATACACACACCTCATTTTGTTAAAAACTAAAAAGGTAGATATGAAGGTTCATAGATCATCAGGTGAGATATGGCTCATCCCATCTCTAAAAAAATTTTGCAATCTTAAATATTTTGGTTGGGTATATCAATGAACTTGTAGGATGTACCCAATACAAGTGTTGTCTTACATATGATGTGTGGAAATTAAAGGAAGCATAATTTATATTCATAGTGAGAGAGGGTAGGAATTGCTTTTAATAATCTTGGAAAACCAATTAATATGAACCCATTCAAAATGAACAAGAATCTTTTCCTATATTGTTTTTTTCATGCTACCACTCACCCATCTCTTATTGTGAAGTGTAAATTGATTTCTTCATTATTTAAAGTAGGGTTTAATTATGGGGATTATTGGTGATGCAAATTGAATTACAATCTTTCCAATCTATAAATTTATGTCTATTTCCTGGAGTTGGAAGCATAGTGAAATATATTATTTTAGCTTCTAATGTAAAACAGTGTGTTAAAATATACAACATAAAATTTAGCTAAACACATCGCCCTAGTTTTGGATAAATTTTCTATCTTATATATAATAACTTATAAAGGAATGAAACATGACGAATCCTAACCCTCGTAATAGATGATTTGGTGATGAACCCTCTTATTAAAAACATTTAGTGGGATGATTCCTATATCTTATGTTCCTTTAGGACCCTCCTTAAGATTCTTTTGATCTATCCCTTGTATCGCATAGGGGTTATGCATAGGGGTGGCTCAAGGACATTTTTAAACCATCCCTTGTTAAAGTGTCCCTTACACATTCCTTTATTGATGATGTTTTCAAATTATCCCTTATAAAAGGGTCCCCTATGCACCTTCTAAAAAATAAAGGATGCCACTTTCCAAAAAGGGTCCCATACACATCTTCTAAAAAATAAAGGATGTCCCTTGCCAAAAAAGGGTAGGCGTAGGTATCCAAAACCTTGTAATATATCCTCATGGGGGATACATTTTCATAGAATTTGTTTATGAATATAAAAATAGTAATGTGCACCACATTTACATTTTTGAGGTTTTAAAAAATAAATGCCCCTATGGAAACCTTAATCCCACAACTTTTAATAAAAGTATATCCTAAGATTTCTCCTCTAAAATGGGGACAATTTGCTGGGGATCCATACAAAAGGGAATGAGTTCCTTAGTTCTAGAAGTTTCCCCTAGACTGCCATAGGGTCAAGCCTAACACATACTAGTTATTGCAAATATTTTTAGATGCAGAAATTAGATTATGTGGGTTGATTTGGATGGGATCAACTAGACTAAATGAGAAAGGAAAGGGGAAATGAACTAAATTTATATTAGAGATATAAATTATTGGGCATGGAGTCAAGCATGACAAAATGACCTATTGATCGGAGCCTTGGCATGATCACCTTTGGATAGCCTACCAACAAAATGGTACATTAAAATTAGGAACCATAAGTTGTTGCAATACGTGTAGCTCACACAAATAAATGGCCTCCACTTAGAACCATGTCCTCAAGAAGGAAAAATAGATGTTCATCTCCAAAAAATAAAACATATAAAGACTAAGTATAAAAGATACAAACACGCATTTTCAACAATTAAATATCATCCATCTTCTTCATCCAACTCAACATTTGTATCAGGATCTCTGCTTAGAACTCTATATTGGTGAGGCTCATTCCTATCAACATCATCATCAACATCATTTTCGGGCTACTATACATTCATCGAGTATATCGGGCTAATGAGATCCCCGCCTCTACATTTTGATGTGATCAACTTTTCAACTCTTCGTCTCGACACATCTAATTACCATGAGCCACCTTCTCTTGATCTACATAACCATGATCTTCTTCCTCATTACTATCTTCATCCTCGCTACATATTGTACTTTACTGGTCTTCCTTTTTGATCATATCTAACAACATATGACCAACCCGCTTTACTGTGCACCTCTCGAAAGTAAAAGACTTGATCACATTGACTTGAAGAACATAAGGTTTGCACTGCCTAAATGCCCTTGTATTGAACCATGGTAAATCCATTATCATTCTTAATAACAGTTCTTTAGATCGTGGTTCATGCATCCGTAGCCTATACCATTTAAACTCAAAATGTTCATTTTAAAGGAATTAAAACCACACTCAATTATATCCCAAATGGCCATAGTACCTATTCTCGCTTTCTGATTTCTCATTACTTTCTAGAGGAAATGTTGCTAATCTAAACATTGCGCTTATCCCACAATCGAGGCTTTATCTTATCATCCAACATTCTTTGATAAATTTACCACTCATTACACCACATAGTTCGTGGATACCAACCGCGAACATGGACAAGTAAAAACAAAAGGAATTAATAATCCTCATATAGGACTTTACTAAATATATATTTCAAAAAAATAAAAAACCAACACATTGAAAATTCAAGTTCAGGGAAAATGCGGGTAAATAAAATTTTAACTTTTCTCTTTTATCTTTAAACTAGCATAAATCAACTTCCCTTTGATGTAAGATCAGGAAATCGATCTCGATGATGATGCGTTGTTTTTAATCATCTTACTCACCCCTTCCCATGATAACCTACCCAAGTATTCTCCTTTCAGTATATTCTATCCAATGCCCCATCCAATCAAGGTTGTTTCCATAAATGGCAATGTAAGTATCCCACTCTTTGAGCAACTATATGATAGTATATTACAACAATTTAATATCATTTCACTCATATTATTAATAAATGAATAATTTAATAGATGTGTAATATATTAAATCTACATCAACATCTAATAATTACCTTTCACACTCCCCATTTTACCTTTCCCAATAGGACTCCCCTTCAAATTTGATGATGGAGTCGAGATGCCAAATACGAGGTACATTCATATTTTCTCTCTCGCTAATTTAGGTAGATATTGACTAATATACACTATGCATTGATATACCATATATCCCTCAACCATAGAACTCCTGGACATGCTCTTTGTCTAACAAAGCCTTAAGTGACTTCAACCGCCTCTCCACCACCCACATCGAATCTTATGTACTCTGGTCCACATAATCTAATCTCCTCAACTTATGTATGAGGTAGTGTTCTCTTGCATTGAAAAATGCTAGAGGTAGATACTGCTCCATTTGACACATTAGTCGTGTAATTTCTCTCTTCCAATACCTTATATCTTCTTTATGGAGTTCTTTTTATGATAGCCACCTACAAATGTCAATGAAATAAAAAAATATCAAGGCATATATTGTTTTGCATACATAAGAAGTACATTTTCCTTATAAAAAAACACTTACCTCATGTATTTGCCAAGTACATAAATAATTTGTTTTATGTTGTTGTTAAAGTCGTCTGGGAGAGATAAAGGTAGAACATACTGTAACAAAAAACAAATAATTATTATTTGTTTCCAAAAAATGTGTACCAATAAGAAAATATATTATAACCTACTAATTACCTTAATGATATGCTAGTCATGTGTTTTAACCCCACCAAAATCACCTTTTTTAGTTAAGATATTTTGTATGTTCGACGAAAACCTCGTTCGAAACCTAATTTTTCGAATGACCTCCTTTACAATATTGCTCTGTTGCTCCATCAATAACCAAGGAAGACTAGTATTTTGTTCATGAACATCACCATTATAATTAATAATAACACTTTGCAAGGCATGATTAGCTTCTCGGATGTCACAACAAATCTTTCCAATTCTCTCTTTGTCAGTCCTTCCATCTAATATTCACCATAACAATTCTGTTATGTTCTTCCTGATATGCATTGTATCAAACAAATGAACTATTTTTAGGTGCTCGTAGTATGGAAATCTACTGAATTGGATTGGGTAACTTTTCATTCCTCATGGAAGCCCATTCGTGCTTAACAACATTCATGAAACATCAACAAATTGAAATTAACACTAATTAATGGGACAAATGAAATTAATACTAATGAAATAAACCAAAGATTTATATGATAGGTCATACATAAATAATTTGCATACCTTGATGATTTCTAATATATTCCAACTTCCATAGGCGAGGTGTCATTCTTCTTGATTTTTCTTCGTTTTCTTCTTTACCATTGAACTTTGCTTTGTCTATAGTTCGATAACTATGGTTCTTAGGCAGAAAGCACCTATACTCATCAAACACTTCCTTTGCTAAACTCCTTGAACGATGAGATTTTATCCTAGGACCACAAACCGGGCATGCAAATTTACCCTTTGTTTGAAGACCTACAAGACATATGAATAAATGTAGCATCAAATTACAGTTACAATTTAAAATAATGCATGATTTTTTCAAAAAATGATATATAATATTAAATCACAAAAATAAAGTAACAATATACCAAAAAAATGTGTTAACCCAAGAGCATCATGGATTGTCCATGATAGTATTCCATGGAATTGTAATCGTCTTTGCCCTATTGATCTAGAGATGTTATACATAGTGACGCCAACCCATAACTTCAACAACTCATCGATGAGAGGCTCAATATATACGTTCATATCTTTAACCTGGTACCTACCTGATTGGTTCAACTTAATGCATGATTAATTATACTTATCTAGATGTCGTGATATATAAAAGAAATAATTACCATGCA
>SNQJ01S0197381.1:15166-32463 GCA_010110895.2 Picea sitchensis | reverse complement strand
AAAGAATACCCCTAATTTCACTATATATTGATAAATACCTCCTAAAATCCTTTTGTTTAACCCCCCTCCCAATACATCTTTCCAATAAAAGAAACCCATATTTTTACTAGAGACCCATTTTTATACCCCCAATACCTATAAAACCCCTAAGATCCCACATCCCCCCCCTTAATACCTACAATATATTGACTTTTTTTTCACAATTTAAAAACCCCCTTTATGAATGAACGCGATAAGATATTGTTCAACAAGGTGAAGCCCCCTTGGGATTTCATAGTTTTTTGAAATGTTGATTTTATCTTAGGTAAAAACTATGGTAATTGCCTACGGGTAGGAACTAACAACACACGATCATTGAGAACTTGCATGACTATTAGATAAACTTGAAATAAACACTAGGAGGGGAGCATTGATAATCAATGAATCAATAGGTACTTTTCCCAAGATTATCCCACATCCATAGCATAAGATTCAACTCAAAATGAAAATAGTTTAATTAAATAACCACTTGACACACACCAATGACCAAGGAAAACACCATGAATCTACTAAAGAGTCCAAGTATAAATATTTGATGAATGTAGATCATTTCTTGAAATTTCAGATTTGTTAGCTCCCACATCCACCTCTTGGGATATTGGTTTCATTGGGAAATATTACAATGTCCCCAAAAAACAGTCTAGAAGAAATTCCCTTGTCGCTAGTGAAACTTCTCTCATGTATGATTGGTGCTTTTGTAATCTAATGGGATTGTCCCTCAAATATAATTATTTTTTTCATGGTGCTCGTATTTTGTATATTGTGATGGATCTTGTAATGATAAAGGTGTTTAATCATATGTGTGAACATTTGGTAGCAAATATATGACTAATTCTATAATCATTTGGCTATAGAGTTTAGGATAATAATATAGGTACCTGAGAGGGGAGGCATAATTACTTCCTCATAATACTTGAGCATACAAAATATCATCATGGCCATTAGATAAGACAATCCTACTGAATGCAATTCAAACTTAAAATATAAAATCTATATAAGAGTAATTAGATACAAAAATAGTTCCCATCAATAATCACATTAAAACAAATACACAAAAACTAGTTAAAATAACCATTCCATTAAACAATTCTATTGTAACATAACAGACAAATTCTGGACAATACTGTTGTTACGAGGAAAATCTGTCTATGGCTAGGGGTGAACCACAACAGACATAAATGACTGCAACAATCAACTCTAATATCAGATATGCTATATAAGAAAATATGCTAACGAGACAATATAAAGGGCCTACCTCGTTTAGACGTTCGATGAAGTCCACCATTGAGCACTTGACTCAAAGCAATACACTGCAACTTGTCCTCAACAACTGATAAACAAAAGCATATGGTGATAATATATAAATTTATCACATTCAATAGCATAATCCATCAACATTCATAACAAATACGCCCATGGAATAACAATTCAAACATTTGCAAGATATTAATTGGACAAGAAAAGAGTATTTCTATTAAAATGTAATCAATAGAAGTGAATGAATTACAAACTTCCGTGTCGGCACGGTTCGTAACCGAGAAACTAAGTCCCTTCTAGCTGGGCCTCCACCACTTCAATCCTCCACCAAAGGAAATCTCATATAAGAGAGATAATTAGGTTCTCAATAAAGTAGGGAAGAGCTTGGGGGATGAGCAATGTGTTCAGACTTAAAAGGACAAAGGGATGCAACCTCAATATGAAGTGAATAATTTCTCCAGAATAATTTTTCTCTCAAAGTTGAATTCTTCTCCTCTTTTCCATAACTCGGATATGGCCCATTTATAACATTCAAGTGGAATTGAAGAGTCAAGTCAGAATGTTTCCAATGTATGGAAGGTCAAGGATCATGGATCCCGTGACGTGACATGGAAACCCGACACTATTTTTTAATTTTGGGCACACAAACCAATGTACACGGGCTGTAGTGGTGTAACCTACGTATACACGTGTTGTATAGTAGTTAGGGCGTGTACATGTGGAAAAATATTTTTTTTAGCTCTGGGATTTGAAAAAAGGGACTTCAAGTATGCATAGGGAAATGGAAAACGACCTTCTGAGCAACTTTGCATAAGGTGAGGAAAATATTGCTATAACAGATGCCCCCTAATGTGTGAGGTCAGAGGAGTGTCTGCGATGGACGAAATACATTATAATACCTAGAAGTGGAGTAAGGGAGGCTCAGCTGAACGAACTAGTTGTTCATGAGAATATTACAATCTGTACTGACTTTGCACACATGGCTGCCAATTTGAATTACACTGCAGATCCATGTGAAAATATACCAAACAATTTTTCATGGCCATGAGTAGGCAATAAAAAGGTGGCTACATGCCAAAGGCTGTCATAGTCATGAACAAGGCCCAATAAAACCAGTATCAAAATAAATTTGAAGATATCTGTATACAATGGAGTACAATATGATCCCCCATGATCGCTGAAGTCACATAGGTACTGGTCCAATGAGAGATAGAAACAACTCAGAAAAGATGCAACTATGAAATGATGTCTTCAAGTATTCTACACGTTCTGCCAAAGGTGCAAGTCTACATCGTGTGAATAAAGGAGTTGAGGTCGAACAAAATGATATTTCTTTTGATTAGCAGTCATTAAGGTATACCATTCACAAATGTGAGAAAATCTACCGATAATGAAAGTAGGTATTAAGGCACCAAGTACATACTTAGAAGTGTGAATAAAGGTGTCAGGGTCAAACACTTGAAGAATCCATCGATTAGGGGACAATGATGTATTCCCAACTGTCGATGGTGGGAGAACCTACCACTAATGACTGCAAGTCTCTAGGTACTCATAAGACTCTAGGTCTCATTTCCATAATATATGAGATGAATTCAATGTAAGGATACCCACTAAAAGGAGATAATTAAAGCATCTCGCATCATTCAACACGAGGTACAAAGCAAGATATTTGATGATTTGGAGGAAATCGAACGAAGAACATGTTCACAAACCAATGACCCTGTGCATCTTTCGTGTGTACTAGATGTAAGCTGGACACAAAAAAGACCCTCTAAATAGCAGCCAATAAGGAAAACCACTGACAAAGGCAAGGAAACCACCAATAAGGCTAATGTCATCCAAGACACTACACAAATCCCAATGTGTGAATATATTTCTTGCCGCTGAACATAAGGGAAACCCCCCATTCATTGACCAATGATGAAATGTCGACTGCTACGTTCAAGGTTACCTACCAATGATGAAAGTAGGACCAGGGTGCACGATAAGACTATAGTTTCATGTAATTTTGAGACACACTGAGGGTATGGTCGACATGAAAAGTCAAGAGTTATGAGGAATGGACGACACAGGTTGATAGACATCCTTTGAACAAGAGCATGATACATATGGATGACTCTCACAACATAGACTCGATGATGAAACTTTGTGATGTAGGAGGCATCAATCAAACTCTCCATAGGGTCAGGAAGAGTAATCGGCAGGGGGAGTAAACTCTACATAACGATCTCAACTTCCTAAGGTCGTGCTAAACTCAAAATTTTGATGAATAGTGGACTAAAAAAAATTGTGCTCTATTCAAAGGAGACACGACTGCTTCCAATATAAGATAATATTCTTTTGACGCTCGTATTTTTTTTTCATAGTCAAATGAATGCTATAATACAAAGTGTTATCACCATAATGATTTCCCAGAATCCAAGTGCTAAATAAATTTAGAGAGGGGTTAGACTGGCAGGTCAGAACCCATCTGGCAGGAAGAGTTATATTCGTAGGGACACATAAGTGGTAGGACCCAACAGAATGTAGATCTTGGGGCGACCCAGATGAATGGTTGAGACCCATATCGGGCTGTGAAACAACGCTGGACTTAACTAATCAAGGGCGGGTCGGGGAAAACCACCATGGTGTCATTCATGGACGTGTGGCGCCCTCAGAGGTACATCAGGGTGAAAGGTGGTTTGCCTAAAACCTTTTCCCCAAAATCCCTGATGTCACATGTTCTAATACATCAAATCAACGATTCGTGTAAGGGAGGGTGATGACTAGTCAAATCACCGTACGACACTCGTTCGGGTACTTCACGACCGTGCGATGTCAGGGGAATGCCACTAGATGATGAACTCAAAGGCTAATCATTTAAAATGGATTGGCCGAGCATGGTAAACCAATGTTCTTGCAAGTAATATTATCAGTGATTAACGATTGGAATTTGATAACTACTGATCTTCAAGTATGGGTGGCGTTATTCTGCTCCAGGAAATCATCATCTCATTCATAAGTGAAGTAATCCCCAACTGGATCGACTTTCTGATTTCTGTAATATTTAAAGAAAATAAAAATCGTGGTCTCTGCAAAATTGGAAGACATGGACGAAGCTAATCAAGCAATATCCAGTGGAACAGGGGTTTCGACTAACATGACACATTTATCAATGAGTAAGAAAGAAAGGTCAATTGCACAGATATTAGCAACCAAATTCCATACTGACCCTATGACAGAACCAGAATCAGGGGTAATATTAAATCCTATTATGAGGGACCTAATCATCAACGGACACGTGGATGAAATCTACAAGCGAGTAGTGAAAAAGAAACAAAGAAAATGACATAAGGCAAAAATCAGAGTTGAGGTAGTTGAGAGCATTAGGGAAAATCAACTAGCCTAGTTGAGCACTCTAAAGGAGGAAATATCCAAGATGGAATGAATTCTCAGGTATACTTGAGTATGTTCCAACAAATTTTGGACATATGGCATTCAAAGGAAAAATCCCCACATATGTCAGACCTGTTCGTAACGATCCCTTTAAAGTAGGAGAACTGCCGTTATATATTACTCCTTTTTTTAACTGACCTTCATTTTTAGAATTTTGGGAAAGTTTGATCATTTTGAATTCCAAAAGTAACTCCTCTATATATATATCATCCTAAGGATATATAAGACATGATATGTAGAAAAGAGGATACTGCCCTCTGAGCAGGAAGCCTTTGTAAAACTCTGGAGCTAGAATGAATATACAAATGCAGAAGCAAATTTTTGAACTATTTACGAAAATATTCTAATTGGATGTGATATGAGTTCTGTCTTCTTTCATAGTATGTAATTCTTGTGATCTTTCATTTTATTTACACTTTCATCTGTTTAAATTGGAGAATCAAAAGCCCAAAATTCGTCACACAATGCTCTTGTCTTAGCAATTTAGGTTATGTGTATTTCTTCTTAACCAATTCAGAATTCATTTTAATATGCTCTGATGCAGTTATATGTTTCTTTTTCCTTTGATGCCATGCAAACCTCAAATATAAACTCAGAATCATCGCCTCATTTATCCTTTTCCTCTTAATAGTTTTCATGATTTGTCGATGCATCGTTCATTCATGACTCCATAGCCCAAATGTTATCTTCATTTCTTCAACAACTTTATAAAACCCCCCCAAAACAAACCAAATCTAGCCAGCGATTGCCATAAAAAAAAAGTGACACGAGAGAGCCCTCTCTCAGTTGAGTAGGCTAGTGCCTCAGCTCTAAAGCTGGTTGAAATAATTACCTCTGTTGTTTGTCTATTCAGTCGGATGAAATTTACAGAGTGATAACATTCTGGCGTCGTTGCCAGGGATGAAATTGGTAAATTTTCCCTGGTAAGAAATACATGATTGAGTTCTAAGGTCTAAGAGAAACATACACTTAGGCACATATTGGATGTATCCCTTCTCTGGTGACTCCACACATCAAAGAATCAGTTTGAAGGTGATTCCATTGGTAGAAGAATCCATAAATGTTTAATGGCGATTCCACTCTCAATGCATAATCCAACTTCCAAAACATCATTGGCGACTCCACTGGAAGATGAGATCCCTTGACATAGATATGAAAAGGCATTATGGAAGAAAACATGTACTTAAAATGGGATTCTTTCCAAGGCATTCTACTATTTGTTATAAATTGCCTTTGGTCCTTTCATGAAAATTCTAGAAGAGTTTTTCTTTACTTGCTGCATTATAGTGATGATCTCAAAAGTCTTGAAATTGTATGTCCTCCTCTTAAATTTGTGCATGCATATCCTCATTGTATCACTAATTTCGATAAATTTTTTCCATCCGGGCTATGTGATGATTATGACCAAGTTGATGAGCCCCATGAACCCAAGGATGATATTTCCCCTCCTGTACTTGCTCCAACATCCTCCAAGACTCAAAATAGATACATACCCTTGAATTCACCCCAATTTCTCCTCGATTTCCCTCCAAAATACTATGAGTATCTACCTGTGTTTGATGGGGAACTTGATGGCATCTCAGCTAAAAAGAACATCCAAGGGTTTGAACATTTTGTAGATTTGTTCGAGATTGACCATGATGATGTCTATATGAGGGCCTTCTCTCAATCCTTGAAAGGGGACACCAAAGACTAGTTCAAACATTTGCATCCAGAGACAATTAGCTCATGGGAGGAGTTGAAGAATGCATTTTTAAAGTTTTTGGGAAAGAAGAAATCTTTGGATCTACAAGTCACTGAGTTCTATGCCTTGGAAAGGCAGAGAAATGAAACTATTTCTATATTCAGTAGAAGGTTTTCCAGTATCTATTATAATTTGTCCGAAGAAATTCAACCCATGAAAGCTGCTGCCATGCTCCATTATGCAACTACTCTTCATCCATATTTTTTTTTCCTCCTGATGGAAAGAAAACCTAAGTCCTTACAACAAATGTTTAATGATTCTCAAGACATTCAACACAATATCCAAGCATGTGAGAAAACTCAAGATAAGGGGTTAGATTCTAAAGAAAATGAAAGTGAATATGCACAAAAAATAGTTGATTGGAACCCTGAGCATATAATCGACAATATCATAGGTCTTCTTGAATTTCCCAATGCCAATGATTTTGCAGAGAATTATATTCCACTTGTTAAAAGAAGAGGTGTTGATTTAGTTTTTGATCCATCCCATGATAAGCACGAGGCTGATTATTTTATGTATTCATTTATAGATAGCCAAGAACATGAGTTTACAAAACAGTTTGTTAAAGAACAGGTTGATGTTCCAATTTTGTTCCTGCTAGATGACATTATATATGTTAGTAATTTACCTGTATATGACAAATATGAGGATGATTATGATGTTGAAGACGTTCTTTTTCAACAGTATAGTGAGATAAATCAATCTACATATCACAGTTACAGAGAGAAAAGTATTGGATAAGATGGAGAGAATTCTCTACCTTTGTGTTTTGCTGCATTTAAATTGTTGAAAGAAAATTCTAAGATCATTATTGAGGCAAACGAATATGTGTTGATGCAAAATCACACTAAACCAACGACACAAATTAACAAGATATTGCAGCTCTCTTCTCATGTGATTGGTGACCCCATAACTTGTTATGTAGAAGATCCTATCAGTTCAAAAATACAACCATTAATCAAAGATAAATATGTTTAGAAATATGCCTACAACGAAGAGAATGGAGAAGGTGTTGAATCAAGTGAAACAACCTTACCACTACGATTTGCTTCTTTCAAATTTCTAAAGAAAAATGTTTGTGATATCTCAAGTCAGAAATCCTCCAGGAATGATGGTGAATACAAAGAGAAAAGTGGAATTGCAAGTATGGATTATCCTCCATTATTCTTTTCCTCCTTTTTAGCAAATCGGGAGATGACAGGGGAAGCAAGGAAGTCTGAGGAAAGTTCCATCAATCAAGAAAGTCAACAACATTCTCACACATTTGATAATTGTGTTGCTGATCACATGAAAGGTTGTTTTAGCTCAGATTTGCAGCCTATGCTTGGATGTCATCTTGAAAAGGAAGAAGAAGATGTTGTTCAAGGTCATTTCCCTTCGCCTGAAACTAATATAGATTTTCAACAATGTTTCCAACAAAACAAAGTGTTTCAAAGTTGTCTTTCTTCCCCTGAAAATGACGTGGTGGTTCAATTTCTAAATGGCCTAGACATAGGTGAGGGTTTTGAAAATGCGTCTATGGGAACTCTAGACTGTGAAATAGTACGTGATATCAGCTCTTCACATTCACAAGAAGATTATGAACAAGAATTTATTTCCATTTTTTCATTTGAAATTCAAAATGACAATGCTCAAGCAAATTTCCAGAAGTTTAATAAAACCAAATCAGATGCACATAATATGGCTGTCACATTTGAAGACGTTCAAGAATGTATGAATATTTTTTTTGATATGCATGGAAGATTAGACAAACCTATTGCTGCCATTTCATTTGAGAATGTTCTCAAAATAGAAGAAACAAAGCAAGAGCAACAAACACTTGCGAAGGAAGATTTTCTTTCTGCTTTTTCTCATCAAGAAGAAATGATCTATCATGGTTTTCAAGACCCCATGGCCATCCTATTATAGTCTTCAGTAAAGGAGGAGTTTTTTTTATTCATAAGCTCAATATTTGGATTCAACTTTTGTTTTCAGCTGCCATTGTTTACATTTGTCTACCTGCTTAAAAAGGATGTGATCAGAGAAAAATTGGGAAGCCAACTACTTGATTGATTGCATTGGCACTTTAGCATCACTTGATTGAGTGTTCATCTCAACAATTTTAGAGTAGGTAGGAGTATGCAAATAAGCTTGTTGATCAAGCAATTTTTAGTTTGAATTTCCATTATTGTGTACAACCAGTTTTCAACGGTGTATTCAGTATCCAGTTAAGAGCAGTATGCAGAATTTGGTTTTCAGTAGACACTTGTGACATGTTGGAGCAGGGCACACACACATGTTTTGGAGCATCCCAATGGATGAGGCACTGGGTCTATGAGTTATTTTCTACCTCACTGGGAGGATAACATCCCCAACAGGACCCTATGTTATCACCATAACGATTTCCTGGAATCCGAGTGCCAAATAAATTTAGAGAGGGGTTAGAATGGTAGGCCGAAACCCATTTGGGGGGAAGAGTTATATTGGCAGGGACACAGAAGTGGTAGGACCCAACGGACCGTAGATATTGGGGTGGCCCAGATCAACGATTGAGACCCATATCGGGTGACGAAACAACGCGAGACTTAAATGATCGAGGGCAGGCCGGGGAAAACCACCATGGTGTCATTCATGGACGTGCGGTGCCCTCAGAGGTACATCGAGGTGAAAGGCGGTATAAATAAAACCATTTTCCCAAAATCCCCGATGTCACATGTTCTAATACGTCAAATCAATGATTCGTGTAGGGGAGGGCGATGACTGGTCAAATCACCGCACACCACTCGTTCGGGTACTTCATGATCGTGCGATGTCAAGGGAATACCACTCGATAAAAAACTCAAAGGATAATCATTTGAAATGGATTGTCCAAGTGTGGTAAACCAATGTGCCTAAAAGTAATCTTGTCAGTGATTAACGATTGGAACTTGATAACTACCGATCTTCAAGTATGGGTGGCATTATTCCACTCCAGAAAATCATCGTCTCATTCATAAGTGAAGTAATCCCCAACTGGATCGACTTTTTGATTTTTGTAAGAGTTAAGGAAAATAAAAATCGTGGTATCTGCAAAATTGGAAGACATGGATGGAGCCAATCAAGCAATATCCAGTGGAACAGGATTTTCGACTAACATGGCACGTTTATCAATGAGTAAGAAAGAAAGGTCGATTGCACAGATATTAGCAACCAAATTCCATACTGACCCTGTGACAGAACCATAATCATGGGTCATATTAAATCCTATTATGAGGGACCTAATCATCAATGGACACGTGGATGAAATCTACAAGCGAGCAGTGAATAAGAAACAAAGCAAACGACAGAAGGCAGAAATCAAAACCGAGGCAGTTGAGAGCGTTGGGGAAAATCAACTAGCCTGGTTGAGCACTCTAAAGGAGGAAATCTCCAAGATGGAATGAATTCTCAGGTAGAATTGAGTATGTTCTTGCAAATTTTGGACATATGGTGTTCAAAATAAAAATCCCCAGATATGTCAGACCTGTTCGTAACGATCCCTTTAAAGTAGGAGAATTGTCGTTATATATTACTCCTTTTTGTAACTGACCTCTATTTTTAGAATTTTGGGGAAGTTTGATCATTTTGAATTACACAAGTAACTCCTATATATATATATCATCCTGAGGTTATAGAAGACATGAGATGGAGAAAAGAGGGGCCTGCCCTCGGAGCAGGAAGACTTTGTAAAACTCTGGAGCTAGAATGAATATACAAATGCAAAAGCAGTTTTTTGAACTGTTTATGAAAATATTCTAATTGGTTGTGATATGAGTTTTATCTTCTTTCATAGTATGTAATTCTTGTGATCTTTCATTTTATTTACACTTTCATTTGTCTAAATTGGAGAATCAAAATCCCAGAATTAATCGCACGATGCTCTTGGCTTAGCAATTTAGGTTATGTGTATTTCTTCTTAACCAATTCAGAATTCATTTTAATATGCTCTGATGTAGTTATATGTTTCTTTTTCCTCTGATGCCATGCTGATGTTGCAGATTCCACCTCTACCTCGACAGAGTTTCTGCACGACCTCCCAGCCTTAAGGATCGTTCATTCACTTCATGAGTTGAAGTGGCTCTTTCGATTCCTTGCTGGAATCTCAATTCAATCGATCCACAGGTCCTTTTCGGAAGCTCCCCTGTGCGAACAACACTAGGCGTGAGCTCCGCTTTTCTCCAAGCGACCACAACGCTATGACCAAGGGCCTAACCCAAAGTCTCTTGTCGAAATCTCGTGATATCGTGAGTTTGTGAGTCGCATCTCCCGACTCTTCCTTCCCAATCTCACGATAACCGAAATCGTGAAATGGGTATAGCTCCTTCTCTGTCAGTGCCCTCCGCGCGTGACCACCGGCTAGGATTAACACTAGCACCTCTCGCTACTCACACCTTCATGAGTTTCAAAGTACAACCTTGGCACCTTCCCTTCACGAATCCCTGAGAATTGACATTAACTTTCCCTCTCATGTTCTCGCTACTCGCGACTTCGCAAGTCAAAGGGTTGAGCTCTCATGCCCTTACTCCGTGAATCCCCAAGATGCGAGAAGTCAACAGAGTGTTGAATTATTTCTCCAGGTGACGCGTATCCACCTGTCAACCACGCGGGCCCCACCTTGTGGTTCTACCACGTGTCCACACTCATGCCTTGGCTCTCGACACTTCGCGACTTCTGCAGTCGAGACGAGGTCCTCTCAACCTTTGAACCTTCGAATGCATGATACACGCGATGAGGCTCTAATCCAAGGGTCCTTTGCGACCTGGATCCTACGACTGTCTCTACTCCTCATGCCTTCGCCACTCATGACTTGGAGCACCCAACTCATGGGCTCTCACCTTGCGAACCTTCGAGTTTGCGAGATCCCTCGATCTCTACCACTTGTCCTCGTCAGATGGACGGTCCTGATCCCTTCATGACTTCGCCACTCACGAAGTCCAGAGACTTCCTTCTCTAACTCCTGGTGTCTGAATCCCTGAAACGGATGATCTTGTGACACGTGTCCTCTTTCCAATGGATGGCTCAGATTTCTTCGGGACTTTTGCTCTGCTGTTCACGAAGGTTTAACCCCCATGTATCTCCTGTCAGATCTAATGGCTGAAGGTTGTTCACTCAAGATCTGACGGTTCAAATCATCTCTCCTGTGCGCTCCTCCTGCACTGCCTCCTGGACATGGAAACCTTCAACGGTCCAGATCTCTTCGGAGCATCTGAAGGCAACTATTGCTCCTCTTGAGCTTTGGCACACTTTCTGCCAACACTTGGAAAAATTACAATGTTCAAAGGCCTCAACCTTTGTTCTCCTTTACTTGCGAGCTCTTCGACTTGAGTCTTGCCTGCACGTATAAAAATGCTGCTTCTCCCAAGATTTAGGGAACCCCGAACCCTTCAAAGAGTTCCGTGACTTCTGCACTACTTGCAGAGTCTTCGCACACACAATGCTATCTCTTCTAAGCTTTTCAGATACTCAGGCCTCTAAGGGATTTTATCCTTTTTCCCTTCTCCTTCAGATGGAGAACTTGGATGCCCTCCTAGCTATCCTTCACTCAAGCAACCTCTTGCTGAGTGCTCAGGGTGTTCAACAACCCTATGAAGATCCTTTAGTGTATTCTTCTTCAATCTCAGAACTCAAAGAGTTCTCTTCCTGTGCCTATCTGCACACTGACTCAATGCCCTCCTAGCAGAGTTGTATAGAACTCCTCAGAGCTTGTGTCTTCTTCTGAACTCACAACAAAGTTATTCCTCTGTGCACTCTTGCACCTTCTCGATGCCCATATGGAAGAGTGTCTAGAATCCTCAGTGATTCTGACTTTTGTTGAACTCACAACAAAGTTCTTCCTCAATGCAACATGTGCGTTTGCTCGATGCCCACTTGGCAGAGATCTACATAACTCACAACAGAGTTTCTGTCTGCAACTGTGTCTTCCCTACATAGCCCTACCTCCAATGTGTTCAACAACCTCAAAGGTCTTCCTCCGAGTTAATGAATTCAACTTCTGTGCCTCGTCTGACACGTCTTTGTTTGACTCCGCAGGTTCAGAAGTGCTTCTATGCACTGGTATTCAGAGTCCGTAGCACTCTGTCATGCCCTCCTGGCATGAAACCACAAAGAGCCTCAAGCCTGAAATAAAAAACTCCTGCAAATGCACAATCACAGCATACATTTACAACATAAACAGAAAACACAAAGACATTCACACAACACAAAATTCATACAGGAAAAACTATTGTTTGTATTAATCTCAAATGTCTCTTTTTACAGGGTGTTCCTGAGCTCAGACTTTGACAGAGGCTCGGCTCCTTCTCTTGCTCTCTTATGCTCTCTCTTGTGCATACTCTCTTACACCAAAAATGAGATACAACTTAAAGATATTTTACATGAGGGGGCTCTTCGAGCGCTTCCCTCCAACCTCACCTACCCTATTCAATAGCATTGAATGGGCTGTCTAGTCCACAGGTCAGATCTAGATCTTAGCCTTCAAGAATTAAAGGCCTACCTACTTCTACGCCTGTGCAAAGCATGACCTCATGGCTCAACAACCTAAAACATTTAATTACATTCAAATTCAAATAGAAATGAGGCTGTGCCTCTCTTGAAAACACGATTTGAATCGACTGACATGGTTGGCTAGATGACGTGGAGAGATGCTCCTGCATCATACTCCTCAACTGCAAAATTCATGAGCTCCTACTCATGAGCTTCCACTCTCAGCAGTGGAAATCCTCCTGTATCCCAAATCATCTTCTGGAGCTGTCTCCTCACTCCACTTCCTTGCTGCTTTTGCTGCTTCTTCTTCTGCTTCTCTGCTCAACTTCTCTTCGCTGGCAGTCTCTGCTGACCTGATCATCAGCTCCATGATCTTCTCGATCACTTCGTCTAGCTGCTCCAGTGGCTGGCTCTTCTTTTGCAGTCTCCTCAGCTGCAAAATTTTTCTGTAATTAGGCAGATCACCATGATCTCCCATGCCATCTTCATCATCTTCTTTTGTGGCCTTAACTTGCCATCCTGCTACAAAGTTCAACTCTGCAGTATTCATCACCTTTTCATCTCCCTGGCTGAAATGTCTGAGCGATTCCTCAAAATGATCCTCTACCAATACTTTCTCATGGAAGTCACTTCCTGGCCTTCTCATTCTCTCCTTCTTCTTGGGTAGCTTCCAAAGTCTGCTCCAATGATTCCCTGACAGTCTCAGCTGGTTGTCCTGCTTCTGCTGTTGCTACCTCAACATTCGCAACGTAGACTTATGCCTCCTCTGCGACAAATGGTAGGAATATTTGAATTCCCCCAACCATTAGAAGGCTCCTTATATCCTCCTCTTCTGTCAGCTGCATCTGCTGATACAAACTTACCTTTGAGTTTATGAGACCCTCAGATAGTCTCATCTACTTATCCCTGCCCACCTAACAATATGGGATTTCCCTACTGTCCTCCTGGCAGTCTATGGAATCCACTGATCCCACCTTTGTTCCCTTGCCCACCTGGAAAATTGGAAACTCTCGGCTTCCCTCCTGATAGTCTATGATATCCCGCAACGATCTCGATCCATTTCCCACCTGGCAATGTGAAATTCCTTGGCTATCCTTATGACAGTCTGTGAGATCCCACAACGATCTCAACTCTTTGCCCACCTGGAAATTGGGAATTTATTCTTTTCTCTCCTGGTAGTTCTTGAGATCTTCATCCGATCCCATTTCATCCTCAGCCTCACTGAGATTTATCCCAGTCTCCTGTTCACATATCTGAACCCTTTCTTCTGGTCTGTTGAGGTTTTCAGCATGCCTCAACCACCTTCTCAACAACCTATGCTTTCTTCTAGCCATCAACTACTTGACTGGCCATTTTTCCTTCGCCTTCCTCATGGGCCATTCATATACCCATCTCGACTTGGCGTTCTGCTACATCTCAAATGCAAGTTCATCCATCCTTGCCCTAATCTCGACAAGCTCTTCATCCCATTCAACTTCGCTCATCATCTCTTGGTCTTTCCTTCCAGCACTCGTATAGCGTTTAGTAGCCATATCCCTGTCCCTGTCTGCTCTCCTGGCAAACCTGCTGCTCACCTACAAGCAATCATTCATAGAGTCTCCAACACTCTGTCTCCTTCCCGCTCCTTCTGTTTGCAATATACAAACAGAGTCAAGCTCTGACACCAACTTGATGTCACAGACGTCACCTCTACCTCGACAGAGTCTCTGCGTGACCTCCCGATCTTAAGGATCGTTCATTCACTTCATGAGCCGAAGCGGCTCTTTTGATTCCTTGCTGGAATTTCAATTCAATCGATCCACTTGTCCTTTTTGGAAGCTCGCTTGTGCGAACAACACTAGGCATGAGCTCCGCTTTTCCCCAAGTGACCACAACGCTATGACCAAGGGCCTAACCCAAAGTCTCTTGTCGAAATCTCACGATCTTGCGAGTTTGTGAGTCGAAGCTCCCGACTCTTCCGTCCCAATCTCACAATAACCGAAATTGCGAAATGGGTATAGCTCCTTCTCTGTCAGTGCCCTCCGCACATGACCACTGGATAGGCTTAACACTAGCACCTCTTGCTACTCACACCTTCACGATTTTCAACGTCCAACCTTGGCACCTTCCCTTCACGAACCCCCGAGAAGCGACATTAACTTTCCCTCTCACGTTCTCGCTACTTGTGACTTCGCAAGTTGAAGGGTTGAGCTCTCATGCCCTTACTCCATGAATCCACAAGATGTGAGAAGTAAACAGAGTGTTGAATCCTTTCTCCAGGCGACACATATCCACCTGTCAACCACGTGGGCCCCACCTTATGGTTCTGCCACATGTCCACACTCGTGCCTTAGCTCTCATCACTTTGCGACTTCTGCAGTCGAGACGAGGTCCTCTCAACCTCTGAACCTCTGAATGTGTGATACACATGATGAGGCTCTGATCCAAGGGTCCTCCACGACCTTGATCCTATGGCTGTCTCCGCTCCTCGCGAATTCGCCACTCACGACTTGGAGCACCCAACTCCTGGGCTCTCACCTTGCGAACCACCGAGTTCACGAGATCCCTCGATCTCTGCCACCTGTCCTCCTCAGACGGACGGTCCTGATCCCTTTGCAACTTTACCACTCGCAAAGTCCAGAGAATTCCTTTTCTAACTCCTGGTGTCTGAATCCCCAAAACGAATGATCTCGTGACACGTGTCCTCTTTCCAACGGATGGCTCAGATTTCTTCGGGACTTTTGCTCTGCTGTTCATGAAGGTTTAACCCCCGTGTATCTCCTGTCAGATATAACGACTGACAGTTGTTCACTTGAGATCTGACGGTTCAGATCATCTCTCCTGTGTGCTCCTCCTGCACTGCCTCCTGGACGTGGAAACCTTCAACGGTCCAGATCTCTTCGGAGCATCCAACGACAACTATTGCTCCTCCTGAGCTTTGGTGCACTTTCTGCCAACACTTGGAAAAATTCCAATGTTCAAAGGCCTTGACCTTTGTTCTCCTTTACCTACAAGCTCTTCGACTTGAGTCCTCGCCTGTGCGTATAAAAACGCTGCTTCTCCCAAGCTTTAGGGAGCCCCAAACCCTTCAAAGAGTTCCGTGACTTCTGCACTCCTTGCAGAGTCTTCGCACACACAGTGCTATCTCTTCTAAGATTTTTAGATACTTAGGCCTCTAAGGGATTTTATCCTTTTTCCCTTCTCCTTCAGATGGAGAACTTGGATACCCTCCTGGCTATCCTTCACTCAAGCAACCTCTTTCTAAGTGCTCAGGGTGTTCAACAACCCTGTGAAGATCCTTCAGTGGATTCTTCTTCAATCTCAGAACTCAAAGAGTTCTCTTCCTGTGCCTGTCTGCACACTAACACAATGCCCTCCTGGCAGAGTTGTACAAAACTCCTCAGAGCTTCTATCTTCTTCTGAACTCATAGCAGATTTCTTCCTCTGTGCACTCTTGCACCTCCTCGATGCCCACCTAGTAGAGTGTCTAGAATCCTCAATGATTCTAACTTTTTTTGAACTCACAACATAGTTCTTCCTCAACGCAACCTATGCGTATGCTCGATGCCCACTTGGCAGAGATCTACAGAACTCACAACAGAGTTTCTATCTACAACTGTGTCTTCCCTACACAACCCTGCGTCCAAGGTGTTCAACAACCTTAAAGGTCTTCCTCTGAGTTAATGACTTAAGCTTCTATGCCTCGCCTGGCACGTCTTTGTCTGACTCTGTAGGTTCAGAAGTGCTTCTATGAACTGGTATTTAGAGTTCGCAGCACTCTGTCATGCCCTCCTGGCATGAAACCACAAAGAACCTCAAGCCTAAAATCAAAAACTCCTGCAAATGCACAATCACAACATACATCTACAGCATAAACAGAACACACAAAGACATTCACACAATACATAATTCATGCAAGAAAAACTGTTGTTTGTATTAATCTCAAATGTCTCTTTTTACAGGGTGTTCCTGAGCTCAGACTTTGACAGAGTCTCGGCTCCTTCTCTTGCTCTCTTATGCTCTCTCTTGTGCATACTCTCTTACACCAAAAATGAGATACAACTCCAAGATATTTTACATGAGGGGGCTCTTAGAGTGCTTCCCTCCAACCTCACCTACGCTATTCAATAGCATTGAATGGGCTATCTAGTCCACAGATCGGATCTAGATCTCAACTTTCAAGCATTAAAGGCCTACCTACTTCTATGCATGTTCAAAGCATGACCTCATGGCTCAACAACTGAGACGAACAAAGTTCGCTCACACAAGATTAATCCCAAAATATCTGGAATATAGTAAAGTAATCCATATAGGACTGTAAATAATAAATGGATAATAAGATAATATATGAGATGATTACAAT
>SNQJ01S0197381.1:0-15156 GCA_010110895.2 Picea sitchensis | reverse complement strand
GTACTTATTATTTCTTCTTATATATATATATATTTTTTATATGGCAGCAAAATTATATATATATATATATATTTTATATTTCTGGTGAAACTAGAATTTTTTAAATGTAGATGGCCAAGGGCCAGTTATGGTCAAAGACCTTGGAGTCGGAGAAGCTCCGAAATGAAGGGGTTGGCTAAAAGCCAGATCAGACAAGATCTGATAAAGAGGGTGGCCAAAGGCCAGGATCAGAAAACGCAGCTCTGATACCAAATGAGANGAACAAAGTTCGCTCACACAAGATTAATCCCAAAATATCTGGAATATAGTAAAGTAATCCATATAGGACTGTAAATAATAAATGGATAATAAGATAATATATGAGATGATTACAATTGAGAAATGAGGGCTTGCTTATATACCCACGCAGGGGTGCCCTTTACCAATAGTCATGTCCTTTGAGACATGACCTTTCATTATTAATAATTATTATTTATTAACTATAATGATGTTATGAATATCTATTTATGTATATTTTATGTTCATAACAACAACCTAAAACATTTAATTACATTCAAAATCAAATCGAAATGAGGCTGCGCCTCTCTTGAATGCGCGATTTGAATCGGCTGACGTGGAGAGATCCTCCTGCATCACATGCAAACCTAAAATATAAACTCAGAATCATCGCCTCATTTATCCTTTTCCTCTTAATAGTTTTCATGATTTTTCGATGCATCATTCATTCATGACTCCATATCCCAAATGTTATCTTCATTTCTTCAACAACTTTATAAAAACCCCCCAAAACAAACCAAATCTAGCCACCGATTTCCATAGAAACATCAAGTGACACGAAAGAGCCCTCTCTAAGTTGACCAGGCTAGTGCCTCAGCTCTAAAGATGGTTGAAACAATTACCTTTGTTATTTGTCTATTCAGCCGACCGAAATTTACAGAGTGCTAACACAGAGGAGTAAACGGGTGTCGCAAGTAAGAAAATAGTTTCAGCAGTGGAACATATCTATGCTCAATACAAGGAGGTGCATGCGGGAGATTGACTCTCAGGGGAATGTTTCCTATTGGGTATAGGGTGTTAAGATGCAAATGATATAAATAAGGCTCTGCTTGGGTTGTGATGAAAATTGCTGAGGTGATAGGATTATAATGAAAAAGCGGGAACCGACAATAGGCTCAATACTACAAGAAGGAGAATGAGATGCAATTACATCTTAAAGACAAAAAATGTCATTTTTCATAATCTTAGTCTACTTGGTTTTAAAAAGGGGTAAACTTGCACCAAATAGACATCTTTTCAAATCCAATTTACGAGTGTGAAAGAGACAAGTTCACTTGACAATCTTTTCTCTTTTTGAGAGAGTCAGAAAAGAGCTTAAATCAAACTGGTTGAGAGTTTTCTAGGCGGCATGTCATGGGGGGTGCAAAGGCTCTCCTGCATGATTTATGTGAAAATTCAACAAATTATGAACATCTAACACTAGTTTGGGAAAACCCAAAGCTTTCCAAGTTGAGGAGGATAAAATACTTCTAGAGGTTAGCTTATCTACAATATATATAAGAATGCCCCTTATTTGGAAGGGTGTAGAAGAAGGAAGTTGAGGCTCTACAAGATCATTCCAATCAAAGGAAACCACCCTAAGACTAGGAGAGAGCATGCTCAGAGAGAGTAGAATGCTCCCTTGTGTAGAAGTTACAGAACTAGAAATGCTAAGGACATGGTCGAAAAAATTATCACCCCCCAAACGAAGAGTGGGATTGACCAAAGATTTCATTGACAATGTTGCTTCCTTAGACTTTTCACTCTCCAAGAGAAGAGAGATATTGGCTGAAGATTGCATTGGAATGACCACTTATTCAACTATTGGTTGAATAGGATGTTAGACAACAAGGTCAAGAGATGAATCACCCCTGAAAACATGAGTGGTGTCAGTCAAATATTGCATTGATCCGACTGCTGGTTGAACAAGATGCAAGACAAAATGGTCAAGAAATGCATCACCCCCCAAAAGAAGAGTGGGATCAACCAAAGATTGCATCGACATGACCATTGTATCAACCAAATAAGGTTGGAAAACCAAATATGACTCATAAACCAAAGGCTCCCCAAGCAAGGATCACGCTTCTTGTACCACAACTGTAACAAGGCACAAACGAGTAAGGTGATCTCCTTTGAAAAGCCTACAAAGGAACTTGGGCTTACGTCTTACATATCTAGGATTCCTAATTGTATGAATTCCCCCAACATGAATTGCAGTGGCTGGTGACATGCTACCAACATGAATTGCAAAGGATAGTAGCAAATCTCCAACATGACTTGCATAGGTTGGTGATGAATCCCCAACATAACTAGCAGAGGTTGGTGATGAATCCCCAACATGACTATCATAGGTTGGTGATGTATTTGTAGTGTGACTAGAAGTAACTACAGTTGTGCCCCCAACATGACTTGCAACGACTGGTTGCTAGTCTTCAACATGAATTGCAGATGTTGTTGACATATCTCCAACATGACTAGCAGAGGTTGGTGATATAATTCCAGTATGACTTGTAGTGACTAGACTGGTGATGGTTGGTTATGAAATTTGAGACTAAGGTTCCAGGAAGGACTGATTTTGATAAATTGTAGGCTAGGAAGGGTTCTAGTATACACCATGGCCCTGTCTGATAGGATAGTATCCTCCTCCATACTGATTCATAATGGGTTGTAAGGTATGTTATCGCACAATTTGTATTTATTCCAAAGGAAAAGGTTAATGAAATGAAAATTGGCGTAACATGAGGTTATCCTATCATTGTCACCTCAATAGGATACCTATTTCTATTTAGGGTTGATGGCCTAGGGGAGACGTCCCCAGTTACCTAGGGGTTTGAGAAGGCAAATGTTAAAGTGGCTATGAAAATTTCCCCTCTCACAAGTCACACTGATAAGAAAGTCCTATGTTTTTAACCAATGAAGTGATGAAGTATTAATATGTACCTTCCCAGAACAAAGCAACAAGAAAATATATCTTTTGCAAGTACATCTTGTTGTTAGTACTTCATAAAACCATGGAATTTATAAATAAAAGCAATTGTTTATATATGATGAGAAAACATAATTTTATAGTAGAAAATGTTTATAAGACAATAGATTCACAATAAATGCCTTAAAATGGCTTTAGAATGACCAAGAATAATTACTCAACAATAGAAAATTACTATCATTTGTCGGAAGCAAATCAGACAGTGTATAAGTCAACTTTACAATTTCTTTTATGTGATTTTAATGCTGCAATAGATGGCTTTAGCTCAATTTAGTAAGAACAACAAATAGGTTAGTAGATTAGACTATTCTAAGGTTAAGAGTAGTTAGTAGAGAGATTAAGGTAAAGTTTTTTGATAACAGTTTTTGTCAATCACTCAATTGTAAGGCTTAGATCAATGCTTTTACGGTAAATGGAGTATTTTATGGTGCAGAAAATCTTGAAGGAACAAATTACAATAAGAGAGATAGAGACAAGAGGGTCAACAATTGAAGTGTTGGTATCCCAAGGCTTCAATCACCAAACCCTAGGGGAGAATGGCTACTAGGAAGTAGGTAACCCTAGGACCTAGTAGTTTTCCTCATTTATCTCAAGGATGAAGTAGATGAAGACTTAGATGAAGCAAAAGGTGCTAGGGTGTTGCAATGGCAACTCCCTTCGCAAACAACTTCAAGAAAATTCGTTTTCTAGCATAATCTAGTAATTGAAAGTTATTAAGGCAAGAACAATAACATGTGCTTTAGGCTCCTAGGGTTTTAAGATATAAATTTCATAATATTAGTATAAATGCAAGATAAATACAACCATAACCATTCAATGAAGAATAATTTCTGAAAATTTACTTACATTCACCAAGAATCATCTAGGAAATAGCCTAGTTGAACACTTCCACCAAGAAAAATGCCAAAATACTCCAAAATAAGCCTCCTTCAAGAAGTGCGCACTAAATTTCAAACAATAAACCCTAAGAAGGGCACAAATTTCAGAACTCACTAAGTGTGAGTGAAAGATGATGAAATAATACAAGGGAAAATCCCTTATTTATATAGTTACAATGACCAAAATTAGGTCAAAAAGGCCGACTTGGCTAGTTTACATGTAATATCTAGTTTTTACATTAAATGACAAATTAAAACCCTAAATCAAGAAGAAATGGTGACTTCATGCCCCTTTAGGGTGATGTTAGGCCTCTCTAGTGAAATGTTGGCCTCCAAAAGAAAAATGTTAGGCCTCCCAAGGCCTCTGGATCAAGCCACACATGCCACTTGGCACATAACTGCCTCCAAAGTGTCCATCAAACGCTGGTGACATCAAGGGTCATAGAGGTGTCATCATGGGCCTTTCAAGGCCAACATCATAGTAGGATGGAAATACCCCTGTGGGTCTAGGCTTTCCAGGCTGTCTCTGGTGGAACGCCCTCCTCTCTCTCTGGTGCAAACCTCTGATCTGTCTTTGCCCCTCGCAGGGGTCTCAACATCCATCTGGTGGGATTTTATCTCTATGGAGGTCTGAACTAATCATCTCCCCATGTGTACCTGTCCATTAGGTGTGTCCTTGCAACAAAATAAAGTATTCCCTCCATGGGCTCATAAGTCACAAGGATCATAACAATGTCAATCACATCTAATAATCAAATTATTTAAACATGTGCATAAAACCCCCTTTTCCTAGACAAGTGCTAAAAAACGTTATGCTATTCTACAAGTCAGGTTTGGAGAGGACGTTAGGAGGTCCTATTGGGATAATTCTCATTGGATATGGGATGTTTCTAGGTGAATACAAATCCATGCCATGTAAGTGGTTGAAGTGGTGAGGTATGTTTGAGAAATGGGTGTAGTGATGACAGGGGAATGCATGGCTTACCTGTGGGTGCCTCTGAAGAGGGTGAGCTGCACCTTATCTTGGATTCAAATGTTTCCAATCCCATTCAATGCCTTTTATATTTTATATTATTTCTTTTTTCTTTCAAGAGACTAGTTAGGGGACACTGCCCCGACGTGGTGACCAGTGGTGAAAATGTTACCCATAAGAATTTCACGAAGATGAGAAGGCTAGCTCATGATGATACCTCCTTTCTATTGGATATGACACCAAGATCCACTAAATTGGTGTGGTTACCAGACAAATGGTAGTTTCATACAACTACATGCCCATCGACCTAATAGGCTAGATCATGATGAGACCCCCTATCCTCCAACTAGGTCTTGAGTTTATTATTTTATGTGTCCCTATGTTTCTTGCTGAGAATCCTTTTATTTCTTTCTCGGGGATCCCTAGGCGAAGCATCCAAAGGTTTTTTTTCTTTGGATTTTATCTTTTGCCAACTACTTTTACCCCCTAGGTCCTTAGCCCCTTCTTCCCACAAGGTAAGGTACAACCCTTTGCTATCTTGGCAAACCCAGTGCCCAGATCAATGTATGGGATGAATGAGAGGGAAAAATATGAAAAGTGGTAAGTATGGTGGGAATGGACGATGACCTTTCATGAACCCACCCAATGGAAACTCAAACCCTATGGGAACCAACTTGCTAGGGAATCCTGTCATTCCCCTATGTGTGGACAAGTGGAAAGGCATAAATTCCAAGCACATGTTAGAAGTAAAAATAATTAAATGCACATATTCAAATGTTTTGAGAATCAAAGTGACACATACCATGATACCCAGACTCATTACCTCATGGAGAAAGACCCACTGCTATTGAAGGACTAAGCCGATGGGATGGATGCTGTTGCTGCTGACAAGGTGGAGGCACTGAAGAAGAAATATGGTCCCTCCAGGGCTAGGCTCAAGTCAATATGGCTCTAGGTACTCCATGTCTAGGATCTGTAGGCCTCAAGACATAATCTCCTTAGTTATCCCAAGGCTAGGGAATAACATCTGGCTCCAACTCGAGGACTTGTGCTCATCATAGAGCACATGAGAAATTCAACATATCTGGAATGATCTATGGCCTACTTGATTCTCAACAAAATATTAATAGTAATCATTTAGGGTGGTGATATCACCCCTGGCTCATATATGGTATTATAAAATGAAAATAAACAAGCATATATACAAATGGAAATACAACTACTCTAGCATGAAATACAGATGGTATATACAATGAATGCAAAATTCCTACCTACTTGCCTCTACTTACATATCGGTTGAATGCTAGGTGTAGTCAAATATACATTGAAACCATCCTAGCAATGTTTTTCAATACCTTCTTCTGTGCTTCATCATAAACCAAAGCAGTGATAATTTAAGCACAAAAATAACATGAGTTAGAAAATATATTGTATCATTGGAAATTGTAAGGTCTAGCTCGTGGAGGCGGGTGGGAGGGAAAAAGTGGTTCCAAGTCATACTCTAAGGAAAGTGCTCAATCCATATTAGAAAGGTATCACGAAAAGTCAAAGGTTCAAAAGAATGACTCAAAGAGTCTGAAAGTTGGCTACCTCAGACGTTTTCACAATCTAACGCCTGGGAAGGGATCATCAAGAATCTAAAAGGTGACTGACAACTTCTTAAGGGGAAGCTGGAAGATTGTGATAATAATATTATTCTTAAGTTACCCAAGCTTCCCCTAAAATCCAAAGGGAGGATTTTTCCTACAGAAGACTTGGGATAAGGGACATGTTTCCAAACCATACCCTTAGTGACATAGCGAGATAAAATAATCAAAGGGAGGTAGAAAATCTCATCACAAGTATTATGCTTTAGGAAAATAACTTCCTTACTCTCACCAGGATATGAGCACAATGATGGTTGATAATTTTATTCATAGAATAAATCCAAGTGGTCAAGGAACTATCATCAAAGTCCTTAAGGTATGACCGAAAATTATTAGGAAAGCATGTCATCAAGTCATCCTTGGGTGTTTGAAAAAAATTGTAATCATGTCATGTCCTTGTTGCCAAATGTAAAATTTATTAGTAACTTCACGTGATAATGGTAAAGGCAAATTTTGGACATGACCCTCAATGTTATAAATAGGATCCCTATCATATCCAATCACATCCCAATTATGCTTCCCGACATGTATGAACTCTTCAATATTATCAAAAAATTCATCATCTTCATTATAGAATGAAGGGGTAACAACATCCAACACTTCTTCACTTTCCACATCATAAGATAAAGAATCATTAAAAATTTGGGAAGGGAAACAACTGACTTTCCTTACTTCTTCTTGTGCAGGAGCTTCAAGTATTTGGATGACTTCATCAAATGGAAGACTTGTTTCAACATCTTCAATTGTACAACAAGGAGGATCTATCTTTCCCGAGGATTCCATTTCTCCTTCACTCTCTGAATCATAGAATAAGGTATTATCAAAATCTTGAAAAGGAAAGTGATTAACCTCGTCCTCTTATTTTTGTGTAGGAGGAATATGCTCATGGATGGATTCATCATAGGGCGGAACACATATCGATACTTCATGATCGTGTTTGATATCTCCAGGCTCTTGCTCTTTAACTATATCTTCGTTATCTTCGGTAGAAGCATGAATAAATTCTTGTTCTTCCTCATGGGATTGGTAACCTTAATCAAGACCCCCTTCCTCAACCTCTTATTGACTGATGTCTTGTTCTAAATCTTTCGGGGTTTCTTCAATATATTTCTCAAGGGAGGGTACTCTCTTGGGAATATCTGGGGTGTCTTTGGGATCACAAGCCTTAACTTCTTGAACAAAGGATTGTTCTTTGAATGAGAAGATGTTGGCTTCGATTTCTGTAGCCATATTATAAACTTCATGGATTTTTATAGGGGCTTCATCTTTGATAGGGAAACTTATTTTTCCCATAAAGGATTTGGTGTAAATAAAAAGAAAAAAGTCGTGTGATGGGTGATGGATTACTTGGATCTGTTGTAATAGCCTTTCAAATTTATCATGAAATTCCCCAACAATTTCTTTCTTATTATTCTTCATGTGAGTAAGTTTTTTTAGCAAAACAGAAGGATCCAATTTTTTGAGGAAAACCTCTTCCAATTGATCCATGGTGGCAATACTAGCATCATCAAGGTCTTCATACTATTTCCTGGCATTATCATGAAGAGTATCAGAGAAAAGGTTCATTGCAAGGTCTTCGACATCGTCACTGATAGGATGAAGTTTAAAGAAAGCATCAAAATCACTCACATGTTTATTAGGATTCTCTTCATCACTACCAGTGAATTTAGGGAGCCATTTTTCATACCTTGGACGAATTCGTCGAGGATACCATGGTATTTTCCTCATATCCAAGGGTTTAAATTTTCCTGGGTCCCATTGAGAATTCATGGTTGGATTTTTCACTAGTGGAGTTTCCAGATAATTTTCTTGAAACTATCAAAGGGATGAGGGGATCACCCTCAGCGGAGTCACCAGGTAAGATTTACAGAGTAAAGGGTTTTGAGGAAAGGATTACCGAAAAGTGTCGTCTTTGAGGAGAATTGAATCAATGTTCCACGACAAAAATGCCAAAATGTTATCGTGCAATTTGTACTTATTCCAAAGGAAAAGGTTAAGGAAAGGAAAATTGGTGTAACATGAGGTTATCCTATCACTGTCACCTCAATATGATACCTCTTTCTATTTAGGGTTGATGGCCCAGGGGAGACGTCCCCAATGACCTGAGGGTTTGAGAAGGAAAATATTAAAGTGTCTATGAAGATGTCCCCTCTCACAAGTCACACTGATTAGAAAGTCCCAGGGTTTTAACCAATGAAGTGATGAAGTATTAATATGTACCTTCCCAGAAAAAAGCAACAAGAAAATATATCTTTTGCAAGTACAACTTGCTATTAGTACTTCATAAAACCATGGAATTTATTAATGAAATAAAGTGTTTATATATGATGAAGCAAACATAATTTTATAGTAGCAATGTTTACAAGACAATAATGTCACAATAAATGCCTTAAAATGGCTTCAGAATGACCAAGAATAATTACTCAACAATAACAAAGTACTAGCATTTGTCGGAAGCAAATCTTGCAGTGTATAAGTCAACTTTACAATTGCTTTTATGTGATTTTAATGCCGCAATAGATGGTTGTAGCTTACTTTAGTAACAACAACAAATAGGTTAGTATATTAGACTATTCTAAGGTTATGAGTAGTTAGTAGAGAGCTTAAGGTAAAGTTTTTGATAGTAGTTTTTGTCAATCACTCAATTGTAAGCATTAGATAAATGATTTTAGGGTAAATGGAGTCTTTTTAGGCTGCAAAAAATATTGAAGGAACACATGATAATAAGAGAGCTAGAGACGAGAGGTTCAATAATTGAAGTGTTGGTAGCGCAAGACTTCAATCGCCAAACCCTAGAGGAAAATGGGTACTAGGAAGTAGGTAACCCTAGGCCTTAGTAGTTTTCCTCCTTATTTAGCTCAAGGATGAAGTAGATGATGACTTAGATGAAGAAAAATGTGCTAGGGAGTTTCAATGGCAAGGCCCTTAGCAAAAAGCTTCAAGAAAATCGGTTTTCTAGCATAATCTAGTAGGTGAAAGTTATTAAGGCAAGAACAATAACATGTGCTTTAGCCTCCTAGGGTTTTAAGCTAGAAATTTCATAATATTAATATAAATGAAATATAAATACAAACATAACCATTCAATGAAGAAGGATTGAAAAAAATTTACTTACATTCACCAAGAATCATCTAGTAAATAACCTAGTTGAACACTTCCACCAAGAAAAATGCCAAAATACTCCAAAATAAGTCTCCTTCAAGAAGTGCACATTAAATTTCAGCCAAGAAACCCTAAGTAGGGCACACATTTTATACCTCACTAAGTGTGAGTGAAATATGATGAAATAACACAAGGGAAAATCCCTTATTTATACAGTTACAATCACCATAATTAGGTAAAAAATGATGACTTGGATAGTTTACATGTAATATCCAGTTTTTACATTAAATGAAAAATTAAAACCCTAAATCAAGTAGAAAGGGTGACATCATTCCCTTTTAGGGTGACGTTAGGGCTCTCTAGTGAAATGTTGGCCTCTAGGAGCAAAACCTTATGCCTCCCAAGGCCTCTAGATCAAGCCACACATGACACTTGGCACATAAATGCCTCCAAAGTGTCCATCAAATGATGGTGATGTCAAGGGTCACAGAGGTTATGTCATGGGACTTTCAAGGCCAACATAATAGTAGGAGGTAAAGACCCCCTGGGTCCAGGCCTGCTAGGATGTCTTTGGTGGAACACCCGCCTCTATCTGTGGTGCAAACCTCTGATCTGTCTCTACCCCTGGCTGGGGTCTCAACATCCATCTGGTGGGATTTTATCCCTATGGAGGTTGGAACTAATCATCTCCCCATGTGTACCTATTTTTAGGGTGTGGCCCTACAACACCAACAAGTATGCCCTCCATGGGCTCATAAGTCACAGGGATCATAGCAATGTCAATCACATCTAATAATAAAGTTATTTAAACATGTGCATAAAACCCCCTTTTCCCAGACAAGTGCTAAAAAACATTATGCTATTCTACAAGCTAGGTTTGGAGAGGATGTCAGGACGTCCTATTGGGATAATTCTCATTGGATGTGGGATGTTTCCAGGTGAAGATAAATCTAGTCCATGTAAGTGGATGAGGTGGTGAGGGATGTTTGAGCAATGGGTGCAGTGATGACATAGGAATGTATGGCTTACCTGTGGGTGCCTATAAAGAGGGTGAGTTGCACCTTGTCATGGATGCAAATGTCTCCAATCCCATTCAATGCCTTTTATATTTTATCTTATTGTGTTTTCTTTCAAGAGACTAGTTAGGGGACACTGCCCTAGTGTGGTGACTAGTGGTGACAATGTTACCCACAAGCATTTCACGAAGATGAGAAGGCTGGCTTGTGATGGAACCCCCTTTATCTTAGCTATTCCACCAAGAACCACTACCCTGGCATGGTTACCAGACGAATGGTAGTGTCATATCGCTGCATGCCCATAGACCTAATAGGTTGGATCGTGATGAGACCCCTATCCTCCAACTAGGTCTTGATTTTATTATTTTATGTGTTCCTCCGTTTCTTTCTGAGAATCCTTTTATTGCTTTCTCGAGGATCCCTGAGTAAAGCATATGCATTTTTTTTTCTTTGTCTTTTATCTTTTTCCAGCTACTTTTACTCACTGGGCCTTTAGCCGCTTCTTCCAATAAGGTAAGGTACAACCCTTTTCTAGCTTGGAAAACCCAGTGCTCAAACCAATGTATGGGATGGATGAGAGGGAAAAATATGAAAAGTGGTAAGTATGGTGGGAAAAGACGATGAAATTTCATGAACCCACCCAGTGGAAACTCAAAACCTATGGGAACCAACTTGCTAGGGAATCTTATCATCCCCCCAGGTGTGGACAAGGGGAAATGCATAAAGGCCAAGCACACGTTAGAAGTAAAAAGAATTAAATGCACATATTCAAATGTTTTGAGAATCTGAGTGACACATACCATGATACCCGGACTCATTATCTCATGGAGCAAGACCCACTGCTACTCAAGGACTAGGCCAATGGGATGGATGTTGTTGCTGCTAAAAAGGTGGAGGCACTGGAGAAGAAATATGAGCCCTCCAGAGCTAGGCTCAAGTCAATATGGCTCTCAGTACTCCATGTCTAGGACTTGTGGGCCTCAAGACATAATCTCCTTAGTTATACCTAGGCTAGGGGATAACAAGGGCATCGTCACTGAGGAAGCCTCTTGTGAAGAGAAAGTGACATGACAAGGGTTACTTGGGTGAGGATATATGTTTTCCTCAGATGAAGGAACTTCATGAAAAGGGTTTCTCATACTATAAAACTGACTCCCTCCAAATGAAATGCCAGAGGATAGATGGAGGTCCGTCATGGGAAAAGCATTTGTAGGAACCAACATAGAAGAAGAAGGATATATGGACAAGATTTAATAAGTAGAATTACCTCCCATTTGAGAACTTGCTCCTGGAAAAGTGAAGCTAGGATTGGATCCATAGGAAGGAAGATTCCAACCTCCTATTGTAAGATTTTTTTGAGGGATATGATTCCCACCAAATGAAAAGGGAGAATACGGAGGCATCATTCCCCCATACCCGAAAATAGGATTCACATAAGAAGACAAAACAAAGGATGACAAGTGAGAAGACATGTCTAGCATACCAAGAGAAAAATGATTAGACACCCAAGGTATTGGCTGAGTATCATGATTCAACATACCACTTGGAAATACAAGAACATTCATCCCCATGGAATGAACAAAGACCATGGGTTGGGTAGCACTAACTGAGGGAGTCATGAGGACTCCACCAACCATAGCAATGAAAAATAACGATGCAATACAAAATCCTAAGGATGAGTAATAATCAAAGAGCACACCCAAAATAAAAAAAAATGCCAAAATTCACACAAATAGGATAAAGTGGCTAAAAGGGGCCTCCCTCCCTAAAGTAGGTATTCCTCGCCCAAGAGGGGTCCCTGCAAAAGATTAGAGAGATAAAAATCAGTTATAAGGGCCCTCATAGTCTTAACAACCAGTTGGTCAGATCCCCTCGGAGAGGTAATCCTCCATAAAGGCTGTGTGTTGTCTAACCCTTATCTGACCCAGGGTACCTGTAGAATAACCCCTGCTAGTAACCTATGTGGTACATATGTAAAGAAACTAAGCAACCATGATATAAATAATGCATAGGTGAACAATCATAAGTCAGGTCTACCATATGGGTAGGGTAACACAACCCGAAACCTAGAAATCACCACCTCTCATAGAGGTAAAGGTACTCGCAAGATCCCCATATACGAATATATCCCTAGAAATATATCTAATGTTAAGAAGGTATTGGGGGGATATCCCCTCAACCAACTTCACGCGACCTCGTGCTTAATTCCGGTGTAAGTGAAGCCTCATGACGTCACCAATTATAAAATGGATTTCACCACTCCCTTAGTCAGACACATATGTTGATTTAATAGACTTGGAGAAGTTTACTCACAAAATCCTATTCCAAGGCTCTAAATCCTAAGCTAGTTTGTGCACCCTAGAAAATAAAATCATTTCTAATCACTTTTAAATTATCAACATTTCTTTTAGTGGCCTTGCTTACTCAAAAAAGGTGCGGTTGTGAAACTAATGATGTTATGACTCAGCAAGTAAAATACATGAATACGAATAAAATGAAAAGTCCTAACTTCAATTCCCAATAAATGACAAGCTTTTCAAATGCAATTTTCAATTTAGTTCTGCAATTCCAAATAAGATGAAATATTTCTATCCATGTACTAATATCAATGATAAGGACCCAAAAGATCAAATGCCAACAATGAAAAAATGCTTAATATTTTTGTATTTTCAATATAAAAGAATGAAAATGCAAGGACTGAACAACAACTTGATATAAAGATTCTACTGTATGTAAATAGGGACAAAACAAGTAGGATATCAAGAAGCAAACACCCAACCCAAGATGCAAAAAAAATCAATGAAAAATGATGATGAGAAAGGCATTGCCCAAAAATTCAACCAAAGAAAGGTTTCCTATCATTCTACAGGCACTTAACAGTCATAATAGAGACACAAGAAGACTCAACAACCATCACAACTTACCCAACAAACATCAAACTTAGAAACCAAATAGAAAAGGATGATGTACGCGACTGTTCGAGAGAAAATCGCGTCTATACTCCTCTTGCAGAAGGACAACACGCGTATGTACACGACTATCAGGAAAAAACCCCACATATATGTGTTAAAATATTGCAAGGCTAAGGATAAGGCCAAGAAACTTAGACTCAAAATGAACAGAGGCTGTCAAGCAATCATACGACAAGAAACTAAATATAAATGAGAGCAATAAAAGGAGAAAAACACTCCAAACCATGAAAAGAAGATTCTATCCCTAGTATGGTCGCCAATTCTGTTACGAGGAAAATCTCTCTATGTCTAGGGGTGAACCACAAGGGGCAAAAATGAATGCAAAAATCAACTCTAATCTCAGATATGCTATATAAGAAAATATGCTAATGAGACAAGATAAAGAGCCTACCTCATCTAGACGTTCGATGAAGTCCACCATTGAGCACTTGACTCAAAGAAATACACCTGCAACTTGTCCTCAACAACGAAGAAACACAAGAATATGGTGATAATATATAAAGTTACCAAATTCAATAACATAATCCATCAACATTCATAAAAAATACGCCCATGGAATAACAATTCAAATATTTGCAAGATATTAATTGGACGAGAAAATAATATTTGTATTAAAATGTAATCAACAAAAGTGAATGAATTACAAACTTCTGTGTCGCCATGGTTCGGAACTGAGAAACTAAGTCCCTTCCATATGGGCCTCCACCACTTCAATCCTCCACCAAAGGCAAGCTCATATAAGAGAGACAATGAGGTTCTCAATCAAGTGGGGAAGATATTGGGGGTTGAATAATGTGTTTAGACTTAAAAGGAAAAAAGGATGCAGACACAATATGAAGTGAATAATTTCTCCAGAGTAACTTTGCTCTCAAATTTGAATTCTTCTCCTCTTTTCCATAGCTCAGATATGACCCATTTATATCCTTCAAGTGGAATTGAAGGGTCGAGTTGGAACTTTTCCAGTATATGGAAGGTTAAGGATCATGGATCCCATGACGTGACATGGAAACCCGACACTATTTTTTAATTTTGGGCACAAAACCCGATGTACATGGGCTGTAGTGGTGCAACCTATGTATACATATGATGTATAGTAGTTAGGGCGCATACATGTGGAAACACATTATTTTTAGCTCTGGGATTTGCAAAAAAGGGACTTCAAGTCTGCATAGGGAAATGGAAAAATGCCTTCTGAGAAACTTTGCATAAGGTGAGTAAAATCTTTCTACATCAATAATCACATGAAAAAAAATACACAAAAACTAGATAAAATAACCATTCCATTAAACAACTCTATTGTAACATAACAAACAAATTCTGGACAATAACTTTCCCAATTTTCTCCAATTACAAATAACCTTAGAGGGTTATGGAACCACTACTTGATCACTAATATCATCTACTCCTTGGAGTTATAAACCTACACAAAGAGGAAGAGGAAGGTTGAGTCTTTGACTACAATGAATGTAGGCTTGCAATCTAAAGGTGTGAAGTGTAACACAAGGGAAGACAACCAAAATAAACATCTAATGAAACTTGACCAATGC
>SNQJ01S0197380.1:14427-31862 GCA_010110895.2 Picea sitchensis | reverse complement strand
AAGAGAAAATCAAAAGAAGAAAGATTGAGATTGATCACTATTGTATATCAAAGAAAGAATGGAAAGAAAGATTGTATATCTTCGACATATAGATATACAAATTGATGTTGATATAAATTTTGTGTGACCCCCCACAACTGGAACCAACATATATCTATCTTAACCCCGGATCTATCAAGTGCCAAGAGGGATCAAATCTCTCGAGGTGCAAACATTTAACCTTTCCTCGAGTTTTTCAATCTAAAAAAGGTTTTCACCTTGAGAGATTTGATCCCTCTCGACACTTGAAAGATATAGGGTTAAGATGAATCTATGTAGATCGTTCACATCACATGCTAAAATCCCCTTACTTTTATATGTGTAACAAGCATAGAACATGTTTTATATATCATGTTTGATAAAATATCCATGGGAAGGTTTTATGAGAATTTTATTTTAGAGTTTGTGGCTATGGAAAGAACCTAACTATATTTATGCCATGTTATTTTTAATTTTTTCATTTAATAATTCGTATACTATATTTTGTTTGTGTTTAGATAAAATATTATATATTTATTATTTTAAGTAAAATTAAAATACAATAGTAGGTGAGGGAAATCAATTCTATACATTTATTCATTCCTTGAGCCAAAATTACTTTATTAGAAAATAATAGTGTGGTGTTCCTTCAAATGGATTTGAATTATTACCATCCTTGAGGATTTTTCCTTCCTTAGCTTCCAAACCCCTTCATAATCATATATGATCTCAAAGAATACTTATGCAAGCAACATTATATCCATTTCTTGGCTAACCATAAATCCCATAATATTATAGATGTTAGAGCCTTGTGTTCTTTCACTAATTTTTCCTTAAATCAATAATCCAAACCAATTTCTACATTGTTACCTTACCATTTATTGTTTCATCGTCATATATTTGTTGGCTAGTGCTAAGACAAAGACATCATTATCTTCACCCTAGAGCCTTTAACTTCCAAATAGCCTTCCACCACCATTTTTATTCCCCTTCTTCCTCTTCCACAAAACTATCTTGTAACCTGAATGAGAAATATATCTCCTAGAATGTTTTTTTTACCAAAATAATTCATGATCTACTTCTCATGTTATTATATAAATATGTAATCCATGAACAAAAAAAATCAGCATTCACCTTCCTCTTTCTAGAGCCACAACTAAATTCCTCCTTTCCATCCTTAATTCCAAATGGTAGCACTCTATGGATCTGTTGCATTTGCCTAATAATGATATCCTCAAGGTTCAAAGAATTAATCAAATCTCTAGCAATTTATAGAGTTCGGCACAACCCGCCCATGGGTCAACACCTTTCCATCCCTCCATCCCAACCATCTCCCCACTATAGGAAATTATTTCATCGGAGCTATCTCTCGAGAGAAACATGCTCAATATTCTTTTTCAACATCACTTGTTTCCATGAACCTTTGAATTTTACAGTCTTCAAATTTTTAGCTACCAGAGCTTAACCAAAGTAGTGAACATTCTTTGGACCCCAACCCCCCACTTCCTTTGGATTTTCTATCTTATTCCATGTTACCAATGGGATACCTTCCCTTTCTCTTTTTCCCATTCTTGCTTTTTCCATCCATAAGAAGCTACAATATTTATTCCTAATTTTTCCACCCATTCCTATTGGAATGTAAGATAGTGAGTGATAATATTTACATGAATTGTTTTAAGACAAATTTTACCAGGGTCAACCTTTTGCCTCTTGAAAGTCACCTAGAGAATCAATTAGAGACTTGTTTTTAATATTTTATCATATAAATAGTTTTAGTCTTTATACCTATAATCATTGGGTTTTAACCAAAAATCCAAACACTTCACTCCATCATCAAAGGAAGAGAAAATAAAGGGAAGGATTTAAAGGATTATTCTCTCTTGTTTTTCTTCTATCCCATTGGATATAATACTTGATTTCTCAAAATTTACTTCCATCAATGTCCCCCTACAATATAAATCTTGAATATCCTTGTACTTCTCTACTTCCCGCACAGTACCAATAAAAAATAATATTACATCATCCACAAATAGAAAATGTGACAAAATTAAATACTTCCTATTTAATTCCTCTTATAGATCCTTCCCTTTTAAGCTCTATAATGTCCCTTCTTAGTCCCTCGGTTACCAAAAGGAAAAGATAGGGAACATAGGAAATCCCTACCTTAAACCTAGTGTAGGAGTAAAGAATATGGAAGTTGATCCATGCATTATAAGAGAAAATGAAATTGAAAATAAGTAGTCCATTATCCAGTTAACCATATGAAGATTCATTTGTATATGGATTAACATTAATATGATATAAAGACAATTTACTTTGTCATAATCCTTAGAAAAATATAACTAAGAACCATAGATTGCATGTTTAACTAAGAACCATAGATTGCATGCTTTTGGTCTTTATGGAATGTAGACCTTCCTAAGACACTCATACTACATCATGCATTTGACTCTTATGTAAAAGCCAAATTGTTCTTGTGAAATGGATTCTAAGAATACCTTATTTAATATGTTGGCTATTATTTGCTATTAATTTGTAGATTGAGTTGCATAAGGATATAGGCTTATAATCCTTAAACACTTCTTTGGGATAAAAAATATAAATAGATCCAAGGACTTTCTCAAAGTTTCTTGATTCCTCCACTACCCTCGGTAAATCACCTTTTAGAATTTCATAAAAACTCAAGTAAAATTCCATTGTCCATCCCTTTGATCATGGACCTTTTTACCTCTGAAATTATTATAGTGTTTTTATTTCATTCTTTTTCACTTCTACAAACATGTTTTCATTATGCTCTTGATAAAATAACTTATGAAAATATGAAGCCATTTTAGTGATTTTTGTTATGCTTGTATTTAAGGTCTCTTGTTAGATCATTTGAAAATGTTTTAAACCAAGTTATACAATATCTTGGAACCTTATGACTTAGGATCCATCCTATTTCTTCATCTCCCATATGATATTTTTATGTTTCCTATGTTTAACATAGTTCTAAAAGAATTTAGTGTTCTCATCCCCCTCTGCTAACCATATTTCCCTACTTTTCATTATTCACTATTCTTCTTCCCATTATTCTCTTAAAGAGATTTTAAATGCTTCTTTTTTTCCTCCAAAAAGATACCTCCTAGCATTTTATTAAGTAACTAAGCTAGTTAGGCCTCAACTTCAAGTAGCTCTTTTTGGAAATTTTGATAATTTTGTTTTGCTCGAAATTTTGATAATTTTGTTTTGCTCGGTATGTTATCACCTTTTTTACTATTTTTATACTCTCTACAAACTGGAACACCACTAAATTTCCATTTGTACAATCATAAATTTTCTAGTTTTTTACAACTAGACTCTCAAAATTATCATTCTCCATACATTGAGTGTTAAACTTGAAAGTCCTAGGAGCTTTATTTTCATCTCTCATGATTTGCAAAAGAATGGGGATATGATCCTATTGAAGTGGGAAAATTTCCCCTTTTTAAAATCACAAATTCCACCAATTAAAGGGCCCAATTATACCTTCCTCTATTGAAAATGGTGAACCCTTTGAATAAAACTCGAATACCATTGGTTCTTGATGCTTTTCCAGTTATGGCTCAATCCACCATTTTGGTTCTTTTATAATGAAATAAATGAAATTCATCTACTATGTAATGAAAATTTCAATTATAATGCAACCTAATCTAATATCATGGGAGTTAAACAAAGAAACAATTTGACAGTAAAGAAAAGAATGGTATAGAGAGTAGGGAGAGTATTCCACCAACTACTTTTGATACCAAACCTCAAGGCATACTCTAATAATTGAGGATAGCCTACACATCGTTGAGAGAACACTTGTTTTACATATAAATGTTGGTCATGAAGCAAGGGGAGAAGCACAAAGAGTAAGGAGAATAGTCAACCATATATCATCTACACAAAACCCAAAGCTTACTCTGAGGATCTAAGATAACCAACACATCATCAATATTTACACCCAAAATGTTAGAAAATCATATGATAAGTAAGCATATACATAGTGAGAAAGAGAAATTCCATAAGACATAACATATATTCCTACAAGCACTAAGAAAGATTGTGAATGGTGAGAATAGTCTACAACCATTGACAACCTCAAAAGAGTATAAAATTTTTAGCTAACTATAGCCTCCTTACTCACATAGAATATATCTCACATAGAAAAGAAAATGACCCTTTCAAATAAATCCAAGATCTCCATTTATACAAAATAGGTGTTGGATTACTAAGAGGGGGGGTGAATCATAAATGATCAATTTTAGTACTTTTAACCTTAGTATATTCTTCAACAATATTCAATAGTTTATCATTAGCATTCAATATATTATTAGCAGTATCATCATAAACAACATCACATCACAATATATACACAGTACACTAGAATTTACGTGGAAACCCAAATGGGAGAAAACCATGGAATGGTTTTCTTATATATAAAAAGAATACATTCATTGGAAGCACCAACTTCCTGATTCTCCATCTACAACTGGAAGGAGTCCCCAACCTGAAGGAATCTACAACAACCTGAATTCTCTGGCTACAACCCCTTGAGTCCTCTAGCTCCAATTGGAAGGTGGATACAACCACCTATCCTTGTCTCGTCATGTCGCCCTGAAATATAAGTGTAGACCAACTATCACTATCATAAACTATGTTGTTGTCACTACCATTGTGTCTCTACCATTATCTTTGTCACTTTGTCACTGTCACTGTCACTATCTCATCAACCTGTATTTTCTCATCAATCAAATAACACATGTACCATACCATGCATTAATTGTATACCAACATGCATACTATCTCATGCATCAATCATGAACCAAAGATACATCAACAAAGAATAGTGAATCATGAACTAGAGAACCAACCATGTGTAACCTGTACCATATACCATACCATCAACCATATGTAGATCTGTATCATATCACCAATGAAGTATCTCAAAGAACCAATGCATGTCCCTCATGCATATGCCACCATACAACATGAATATTCCTCAACCATGTATAATCAACTCAAATATATGAACTATAAGAACCATGTCATATGATGAAATAGATATAAGAGTGCTCCTCACTTGATCCAGGGGATCAAATTTTGCTCAAAAATTCAAAGTGCTTGGAATCACTTCAAATTGAACAGGAGCATAGGCCTCATCGTCACGAACCCAACGCAACTTGTTTGGGTTCAAACGGACATCAGGAGAGAGATATATCGTGTTCTGTTCAAAATGACAAACAGGCAAAAAAAAGGGATGTTGACTGTACAGTATGTACGGATGTTAATGTGGCATGTCCATACGAAACGTGGCAGAGTGGAATTGGTAGGACCGTATGACACGTGGAATTCATTGGTTGGCAAATGTGGACGAATGAGCATTGGACACGTGGCATCTTGGTGGCTAAGTATGGTGACACGTGGCCCAATCAAAGGCCACCACGTGTCACCTGGTCGATGGTTTAAAATATTTTCAACCGGAAGGACTCGACCCCGCGACCTTCAGGCAGGGGAAGATACTTGGGAAGGGCCGCCAACCGGCGCACCACCGTATGAGCCTTGTTATGTAAATGGTTTTGAATATATTTAAGTTTGAGTTGATATGTGGTTAGCGCGGGGGTCCGGGTTGGGGCTTAGCCCTAGCCCCCGGTCGCATATAACGTTACCATATGACCCCTGGTCACACAGCCCAGCCCCTAGTCGATATAATCGCTACATATGACCGGTCACACAAGAGGCGCGTGGATTTGTATTTTGGTTCAAACGGTTATACAACCAACGACTCACCACTTGTCCATTATCCATTTTCTTTTGAAAATGGAGCCCATTTTCGCACTTGTGTACGCACGTACGGGTCACACGGTCGCCCCTGGCGCGCGCGCGCAAGCGCGCTAGGGGATAGGGCCGCCCATAACTATCCTCTATAGTTCGTGACCGGTTAAAGTGGTTGTGCCCTAAGCTGCTTTTCCACATAAAATCACATGGGTGCTAGGTCGAGGCAACAAGGGTGCATTTTTGGCGATCCGTAGAGACAACAAGTTTCAAGGGGAACTCAGAAGCCTATCTTCTTCAATTTTTAAGAACGAGAGCCAAAAAGCCCAAATTTAGGGTTTCTGATGTTCTAAAGCCATTGAGCCATCTATTTGGAATTTTGAGCATTGTAAATAAAAAATTTGATCACTTTGATCAAAATAATACAAAAGATCCATTGGAAGTTGTAGGACCAAGAGATGTAGCCCAAGAGAGAGGTAAACCCTTTATCATTTGCTATGTTATGTGTTTTTGTTCACTATTTACGTTGTTGCTTATATGCATCTTGAATGAGTAATTTTCCATAAAGTTGTGCTGCAAATTGATCCATTTGTATTTTAATATTATGAATGTATCCTGTAAATATTTTCAAGAATACAAGTCTTCTTCATTTTTAGATCAAGTTGGTATCAGAAAGCATAGGTTTTGAAGACCTTGATTATTTGGTGCATAGGTTTTGTTTTATGATGCTCACAAGGTTGAAACTCAATAAGGAGGAGTAGAAGGTTAACTTGTAGAGCCAAGTTCACATCCTTCAAGGAGGAAACATATACAATCACCACAAGTTTAAAGGAGGCATTCACCAAGCATGGTTCATGAAGAGAGTCATGAAAATAATCCTACAGAAGATGAAGATCTTGTAAAGGCTTTCATGGAAATGAGTGAAATTATGAAACTCTTGATGGAAATGAATATAGGGTTGCAAAGCTAAGGAAGACTCCAACCCTTCAAAGCACAAGGGAGAAAGTGGTAATAAAACTCCAATAGAAATGGAGGGAATGGTGCTTCTCCACCACCTCACCTCCATCTTCTCTTCTACCAACGCAAGACCCTTCAATTCTCCAAAAGGACATGGTAAACCCTCTACAAATTCCTTTGTTAAAGCTGATACAATCTGAATTGCCAATGTACAATGGAGAAGTAAATGTCGAGAAATTAGATAATTGGATTTTCGTCAGATTGTGTATTGTAGGATACAAAAATCTCAAGATGATGATCTAAAACTAAGATTCAACTTTTGCTTCTTTAAGATTGATAGCAGCACTCATTCCAGGGGAATCCAAGACTGAGGACATGAAGAAACATGGTGTAAAAATATTAACCCTCTTGGAATGATTTTATTATTGCAATTAAAACAATTTTACCCATTGGCATATATGCAAAGTTACCATGGATTGCCAAAATTTTAGACAAGCTAAAAGGACAAAATGTGCAAAGCTTTACTGAAGAATTTAGGAGAAGAGTTTTTGGTTTTGGGAGTAGATTTTTCTCAAGAAACTTCACTCAAATACATTGGAGCTTTCTACATAGTTATTTTGAGACATACAATACCATGTTTAATCCTTCAAATCTAGATGAAGTTTGTGTTCGAAGCACCATTTGGAAGCAAGAGGAAGGAAAGATATTTATGAGGGTAACAAGAAGCCTTCATTCATGGAGACAAAAGGAAAGAGGAAGTTCAAGGGAAATGGTAAACATTAAGTGTTGTTGTTAAGAAAGAGGGAGAAAAATTCACATGCAAACATTGTTCAAAGATCGCCATGATGAGCACCATTGTTGGAACTTCATCCCGAAGAAGACCCAAAATTTTGGCAACAAGGGAAGTCAAAGACCTGCAACCATCAAACATGATTTAGGTTCTGATTCTTCGGGTGATGAAACAAAGATCACATCCATGGGTTATCAAGGTAATGGTTCTATTGCAAGTACTAGTTCTTCAAGTAACAATAATCTCAATGTAACCCTCGACAAGAAAAAGAGAGAATCAAAATTTTCACATAAGGGTTGTTTCTAATCATACCAAAAATAGATAATTTCCATTTGATAATCGATCTCAAGTCCTTATATATCTGAAGACAATCAAGTTAAGAAATTAAAATTGGAAAAATTCCACATCCTAAGCCATACCCTCCTCATTGATATATGATAATGATAAATTACAAGTGACAAGAAGGTAAACTTAGGTTTGCTATCACCGCAAATTTTATTGATGAGGTAGAGCTTGATGTTATTCCTTTGGATATATGTGGTATTGTGTTGGGGGATCCCATATTTATATGATAGGAAAGCCATTTTTCATCATCATGAAAATAAGTATCAATTTGTTTTAAGACGGAGTTACTGTTAGAGCCCATACAAAGAAGATGAATTTTATCACTTGTAAATGTGAGACAAACAAGAGATTTATCAATGCTAGTAAGAATTTTGTTCTCTCAATACTAAAACCCAAAAGATGATATTGAAAACGAAGTGTTCCAAGGTTGTGATCCAAAGTTAAAATCTGATCTATATGAGGTTATTAATCAATATGATGAGAGTTTAAGGAACCAAAGGGGATTGTCTCCAAAACGGGTATCCAACATGAAATTCAATTGCAGCAAGATTGTCCCTTCCAAACATTGGTATGTACAGGATGTCAGTCATGGAGAATGTCAAATTAAAAACAAATACAAGAGTTGCTCAACAAAGGGTCATAGTGCTGCCACACGCCATGGATTCCAATTGTAAGTAGTGCCAAAGAAAGATGGTACATGTATGATGTGTGTTGATTTCTGCTGCTTGAACAATATTATGGTAAAGAATCATTATCCCTTCCTAGAATCGATGACGGTTTGATCAATTGAAAGATGCTAAATATTTTACTAAGTTAGATTTGATACATGGATATCATCAGATCGATTGCCGGCGGAAACACATGGAAGATAGCTTTCAAAACAAACAAAGGTTTGTTTGAATGGATGGTAATGCCTTTTGGACTTGGCAATGCACCTACTACTTTCATAGCGAGAGTTATGAATGATGTCCTAAGGCATTTTCTTGATGATTGTGTTATTGTCTACTTTGGTGACATTTTGATCTTAGTAAATCCTCGTGAATGACATGTTAAGCATGAAACAAGTTTTGGATGTTTTGAAAAGGAAAAATTTGTTTTGAAGATGTCCAAATGTGAGTTTGGAAAGACTTCAATTCTATTTACTTAGGGGCATATTGTTGGTGGAGGCTTAATTAAAAAATTGATCCCTCTAAGGTCAAATTCATATTGGAATGGCCCAAGCCCAACAATGACAAGAGGTAAGAAGTTTTTTGGGAGAAGCTCAATATTGGAGAAAGTTTATTGTTAATTTTTCTTCAATTGCAACCTTATTCATACGCTGACAAGCGTCAAGCAATTTTTCCAATGGGGAGGCAAGCAACGTAAGGTTTTTGATACTTTGAAAGAGAAGATCGGGCCAGCTCTTTCAATTTCCAAATTTAAGACAACCTTGAAATCCAAACAGATGCAAGCAATTATGCAATGGGAGCGCCTTCTAAACATGGTAAGCCCATTTGTTTTCATTTTAAAACTTTTAATGGTGCTCTGATTAATTATCCCACTTATGATAAGGAGTTGTATGCATTGCGCGTGAAAAAATGGAAACATTATTTTATGGGAAGAAACCATTGTCCATTAATGCATCATCAACCACCTAATACTTACAATCACAAACAAAGCTACAAATCAAGCTAGGCACTTCTCGGGGATGGATGGGTTTTCTACAACAATTCCACTTTTTCATCGTGTATAAGAAGGGCATTTATAACAAGTTGCTGATATGCTTTCAAGGCCCATTATTAGTGCTTCAGCTTATTCTTAAGCATAGTCCTATCATGCATGAGAGTTATGTCAAGCAATATTCTTTAGATAACGATGAAGAAGTATATGAGACTTTGTGTCATTCTAACCACATGTTGAGGAATTGGATTACCATGCATGATAATCTTTGTATCATCTCTTTGATGCCATGTATTCCACAGTGTGAAAGAATCAACATAATAAGAAGCACATTCTTCTCTTATTGTTGGTCATTTTGGTGTAGGCAAGAGAGTGGCTAATTTGCAAAGGTATTTATATTGGCCTAAAATGAATGAAAGTGTTTCAAGATATGTTCGAGGATGTTCGCTATGTGCCAATAAGTAAACCTAGCAATCGAAAAGTTGGTTTTGTATACTCCACTTCCATTCCTTCGGCCCTTTGGGAAAGTATTTCTATGGACTTTGTAGGAGGTCTACCCATGTCTAAACCAGTAAATCATGATTATCTTTATGTTGTGGTTGATCGACGAAGCAAAATACAGATTTTGATGCCTTGTAAGAAGCAAAAGTTACAAATTGAGAAAAACTAGCAATCAAATGTTCTTTCAAAAATGTTTGGGTGCATTTTGGATTGCCTAAATTCATTATTTCCGGGATCGACTCGATTTACAGAAGTTTTTGGTCGAAGTTTATGGGCACCTGACACCAAAATGCAAGAGTTAATGCTTTTTCATCCGCGAAACCATGGTTAGACGTATGGTAAATAGAACAATGGTGCATCTTCATGGTTACGGGTGTTAGCATCCTGTAACTTTGGGATGGTACTTACACTACATTCAAAGATGCTTTGCATAATCGAGCTAAGCACTCTTCAACTCCGCCGCCATTTCAAGCATGTTTACGGTTTGCCCAAGTATTCTTTAGATTTTATCTTTGGAAGGATATTGCTATTGATGGTCAATATGACATTGATAGGGCGTAAAAGTTCATTGAACAATCTACTGATACATCAAAATGGTACAAGATAAGCACCGTCCAAGTATAAAATGAGACATGACAAGCATCGTGTTGATCACAGCTCTGTTGAGATGATGTTTGGCTTTACATTAGTAAGGATATGCTTAAAGGAGAAGGTAAAAATTGAAACCAATTAGATAAGGACCTTTCAAGATTATTGATGACGGGTAAATGAATGCCTTCCATTTAGATTTCCATCTCATGGCGTAAATGTATATTGTTAATGTTGAGAATTTGAATTCATGAGCCTCCTTTTATTGATGATCAAGGAGAGCATGTTTAGATTCCTTCTATAGATGATTTTTCCCTGTAATATCTTATGAATCAGCATGAAGACACCATTCTTGAAAGGAGAATGTGAACTTGAAAATGAGGAAATGTGGAGTATCTTCAAGTTGGTCTTAAAGGTACAAATCCAAGGAAAGATAAGTGGATTGAGGTTGGAAAGGAGGGAGCTTATACCCTCATCTTTAGATAGATTGAAAGTAGTTTTTTGGAGGTCCAAAATCTTCCAATGGGGGCAGGTGTGTGATCCGTGGATCAAATTTTGCTCAAAAATTCAAAGTGCTTGAATCCTTTCAAATCGGGTCAGAGCTTAGGCCTCATCGCCATGAACCCAATGCAACTCATTTAGTTTCAAACCCACATTGGGAGAGAGAGATATCGCTCGCTCAAAATGACAAACAAAAAGGGATGTTGATTGTACGTCTGGTGACGGAGCTGTTGATGTGGTATGTCTGCATCATTAATGGCGAGTGGAATTAAGTGTGACTGCACGGTCACATGGCATTCATCGTTGGTAGATTTGGATGAATGAGCATTGGACACATGGCATATTGGTGGCTAATATTATGGTGACACATGGCCCAATCTCAAGGTGCCATGTGGCACCCGACGATGGTTTAAAATTCCGTAACCGGGTAGACTCTAATCACACCTCCCAAGTGTGGGAAGAGACTTTGGTAAGGGCCTAACCGAAACACCTCACCGCATGAGCCTTGTTATATAAAATGGTTTTAACATATTTAAGTTGAGCTGGATATGTGGTTGGCGCATGGGTCTGGGCTTGGGTTTAGCCCCAGCCCTCGGTCGCATATAATGTTACCATATGACCCATGGTCACACCATATGCATGCACATTTTGTATTGTGGTTCAAACAGTTACAAACCAACGACCCTAGCTTCAATTTGCCCATTATCCATTTTCTTTGGAACGAGCTCCATTTTTGGACTTCGTGCACTATCACATTGGGTCACACAAACACTTTGGTGGTTATGGGCTAGGTGCCTTACAACCATCCCATACCACATTATTAAAAGTAGCTGCACTGCTTGGTTTTTCCACATAAATGCACGCGGGGCTAGGTGGAGGCAACAAGGGTGCATTTTTGGTGATCCGCATTTAAGTTTGAAGGGTAACTTCCAGAGTTTCCTATCTTCAATTCTTTACAAACGAGGTGTCTAAAAAGCCCATGGGTTTTGGACGCTATGAAGCCATTGAAGCCATTCCATTTGGAATTTTGAGCATTATAAAGCACATTTTGAGCACTTTGGAGCAAATAATACAAAATATCCATCGGAAGTCGGACCAAAGAGATGTAGCCCAAGAGAGGGGTGGAACTCCTTTATCATTTGTTGTGTTATGTGTTTCTCGCTCACTGTTTATTGTCGTTGTTTATATGCATCTTGAATGAGTAATTTTCCATCAAAGTTGTGTTGCAAATTGATCCATTTTCATTTTAACACATGAAATAAAATTTGAAAATACTTTTCAAGAAATACAAGTCTTCTTTCATTTTTAGATCATCACTATCCAAGCACCCAAGATATGCCATATCCAAGTACCAAACTAGTCTTCATACCTTGGCATGCATCAAGCATACACCATATCATGACCAAAATTAACCTTCAAAACAAGTATACAACCATACCAATACCTTTGTAGATGACCTAAAACTATGAGATGCCGTGACTGTAAAAGTTCCTTCAAACTGTGGACCTGGTACTAAAATTTACTCAACCCTTCATGAGATTTTTACAAATATGTGACTTTCTCTACATCCTCATGGATATTCATGCTTTCCTCCACTACAACCTACATACATCCACACCTTGATGACATTCAAATCACAGATACCTCGTAAAATAGGGTTTGTTGCAACCCCGAGAATTTCTCCTTCTAATTCTCCTTTTCTACCTCATAAAAATGTCGTCACAATCTTAGAAAAATATCACTGGTTCACAAGATAGATATCTAATGAATGAGTGTGAAAGTGTACTTCAGGATATGACCTTGAGGTGTTTATATACTTGTGCTAGGTAAATCCCCTCCTTAATTTATGGCTTCTATATTTTTCTTATTACAACTACTTTACCCTTTCATTAAAGACTTGTAACCACTTAGGGGCTTCTTGACCACTTCTTTGGGGCTTACAACTTCACAAGGACATATCTCTAACCATGAGGAGCTATGTGGTGTTCCACATATCATCAGAAACAGAACAAGGAGTATTGTCCATCTATGAGGGAATTACTTGCATTTACATTGTCCTCCATGTCAAAAATCCTCATTCTACGCTAGGTACCAAAACCATACCGTCAAGGCTTATTCAAGGGTTAACATCAATGACAACCAAACTATAAACAATCTCCCCCTTTGGAATTGATGTAAACACTTAGGAATGACAATACTTATTCCCATGATCCCCCTTGTGACCATTTCTCCCCATGTTTGCATGCTTCTCTCTCTCTCTGTCTCCATGCCTTTCTCTATCTCTCCCCCTTTGACATCAATGAAAAAGGGTAATCCTCCTCTTGGGGTTTCTCCCCATACCTACCAGTCTTTTTTGTCTCTACTTACCTTTCTCTTTATGGTGCTTCCTCATGTAACTCTATGATGTATATGAAAAGAATTCAAAAATTTTATTTACCTAAACTTCTTCAAGACTTGTGTTTCTCTCCCCCTATCCCATTAATATTCATGTCGTGTGAATCATTCTGGGGTAGAAATTGTTCCAAGATTTTGTCAGAGATACTCAAAATTTTCCCTTGCAATAGGTTTGGTGAATATATTTGCAATATGATCTTTTTTCCCAAAATACTCTAGCTTGATGTTCTTCTCTGTAGCATGTTCCCATAGAAAGTGATACTTGATAGGAATGTGCTTCATCTTAGAATGCATCACTGAATTCTTGGATATACTAGTGGCATTGGTATTGTCACAAAGTATTGAAATGGGCTCATCACACTTTACTTGCATATCCTGTAAGGTCTACTTCATTCAAAGAACTTGAGTACAACACGTTGTTGCTCCAATGTATTTTGCTTCTATTGTAGACAAAGATAATGATGATTGTTTATTTCTTAACCATGATACCAGACATTCACTCAAGTAAAAATATTCTCCACTTGTACTTCTTCTATCATCAATGCAACCTATCCAATTTGCATCTATGCAGGCGAAAAGAGATAGATCCTTCTCTTTTGGATACCATAATCCAAACTCTTTTGTACCTTTGAGATATTTGAATATCTTCTTTACTACCATAACATGTGATTCCTTTGGTGTTGCTTGAAACCTCGCAACATGTCCAAATGCCTGCATCACATTCGGCCTTCAAGTTTTCACATAGAGTAAATTTCCAATCATCAATCTGTATTGTCTTTGATCTGCATCTTTAGAATCATCATCCTTACTTAAATTACAATTGGTCTGCATAGGAGTACTAACTAGTTTTCAATCTATCATTCCAAACTTCTTTAACATTTCTCTGACATACTTGGTCTGAGAGATAAAGATACCTTTGTTTCTCTGACATATCTGGAGATCCAAAAATAAATACAACTATCCAAGTAAATACATCTTGAATTCATTCTACATGTCTTTGGAAAATTTCCCACTCATCATGTCATCGTCACTTCCGAAGATAATATTATCAACACAAACTTCAATTAATAGGATACTATATTGATTTACCTTTATGTATATATTGTTGTCTACATTTCCTTTCTTGAGCCCTTGTTGTTGTAGGTATCTATCCAGTCTTGAATACCATGCTATGGGGGCCTACTTGATTTCATATAATGCTTTCTTTAACTTGAAAACGTAATCTTCCTTTTCTGATAACATGAACCCTTCAAGTTCTTCGATGTAGACTTATTCTTCTTCAAATTATCCATTTAAAAAGTTTGACTTTACATCCATCTAATAGACCTTGATTCTGTTTGAACAAGCATAGGATAAGATCAATATGATTGTTTCCATCCTGGAAACTAGGGAAAATGTTTCTTCAAAGTTATTAAATTCAACTTGAGAGTATCCTTTGCATACCAATCTTACTTGGTTCCTGGTAACTTGTCCATCCTCGTTCAACTTGTTTCTGAAGACCCAATTTGTACCAATGGCGTTCTTATTATTCATCCTTAGAACTAGTTCCCATGTGTCATTCTTCTCGATATGATCCAATTCTTCATCCATAGCTTTGATTCAATGTTAATCCTTGTTGGCTTCTTCAAAATTGCTTGGCTCAATAGTAGATAGTAGTGTTAGATGTTGTTGTTATGGTGAGGATTCTTCTTCTGGTTTCAACTCCTATATATTTATTTCTAATGATCTATTCTGGTGGATTATTTTTCTACACTCCTCTATTAGGTGTCTTTGGAGGTACCTGAAGATATGGTCATTATTGCTATGTTTATGTTTTCTCTTCTTCTTTATTTGATTCTTCATATACTTCTTCTTCTTTCAAATCTTCTTCATGATCATGTTCCACTGAATCTTCTCTTATTTATCTTATATTTTGTCCATCTATCTCATCAATCATCACATTGATGATTTCTAATATTATGTTGAGTCTTAGATTGAAGAATTTGTATTCTTTCCTTTTTCTTGAGTACCCAACTAGTATTCCTTTATTAACTCAAGAATCAAATTTCCAAATTATGCCATCTTCTCTTTTAATGTAGCATTTTCTTCTGAATACTTTGAAATTCTTAACATTTGTTGGTATTCCTTTCCATAGCTCATATGGAGTCTTATCACTATTATTTCTAAGCATTCCTTTGTTCTGGATGTGAACTGTTGTATGTACTACTTGTACCCAAAAGACATGTGTTAACTTGGAATCCATTAACATGGTTCTGGCCATTTCCTATATTGTTATGTTCTTCCTTTCTATAACTCCATTTTGTTGAGGTGTCATGGCTACTGAGAATTGTCTCTTTATCCCATGCTCATTACAAAATTCCATGAATTCGTTTGATGTAAATTCTACTCCATTGTCTGATCTCAAACACTTGATTTTCAACTTTGTCTCAGTTTCAACCATCTCTTTGTATGTATTGAATTTTTCGAATGCCTCTGACTTCTTATTTAGAAAGAAAAATGTAGTCATTCTTGTGTATTCATCAACCAGTAGCATGAAATATTTTTCACCTTTCAATCCCTTCATTCTTGGTGGTCCAACTAGATCAGTATGTACAATCTCCAATGGTTTTTTTTTGGACTACTCCTTTCACTTGAAATTTTTCTTGGTCTATTTTTCCTCTAGAGAATGCTTGCATAGAATGTTTGTTGGCTTCAATATCTCTGGMATTTATCTTACTGCTTCCTTTTTGTTGACTTTGACAAGATTATCAAAATTTATGTGACTGATTCTTCTATTCTAGATCCAACTTTCATCGTCCTTTCCTAAGMAACATCTTTCCTTTCCTATTTCATTTAGAACATATATGTTGCTTAGAGTTCTTACAATTGTAGCCACCAACTTGCTTGATTTTTCTTTCATTATCTCGCACTTCTTTGATTCAAACACAATTATGTTTCCTTGATCACACATTTGACTTACACTTAGCATATTGTGTTTCATGTCTTCGAGCAGTAAAACATTTTCTTTCATGGCATCCTTACTTTGAGCTTGAATGTTCCCTTTCCAATAATTCTAGTTGAGTTGTCATTCCCAAATGAAATTGATCCATCTCTTTCCTTATTCAATGTCAGAAACATGTCTTTATCACCCGTCATATGCTTTGAGCATCCACTGTCAACATACCACCCATGTTTCTGTGTTGAGCTTGTAGAGAAAGTTTGCATTATTCAGTGTTGAATTTATCTTTCTTTATTATACATATCCTTTGTGGTTCTTGCTTATGATTGTTAATATTCTACTTGTTTTCCCGTGGAGGAACAGTGAGTCTACAATGTTTATCTATATGTCCAAATTTGTTGCACTTGTAGCATTCTACCACATCACTCAATGATACAAATATGTTGTAGCTTTTATTATGTGCTTCATGAGATCTTCTTGGATAACTGTTTCTTGTATAGCCTTCATTGTTTCTTTTGTTCTTGGTATTGTCTTTACAATTCATAGCTTTGTGCCCAAAATTATTAAATGAATAACAGGAACCAAGAAAATTAGTTTGATACATGGGAGTGGAAGATCTTCTGAATGGTGTTTCTCTTCTAAATCCTTCTTCTTCTTGAGGTATTTCTATAGTTGGATGTTGTTGATACTACCTTTTGAATCTTCTAGGTGGTGTAGTGTCTCTGTAATCTTCCTCTTGAGTCTTCTTGTCTTCTTCTTTCTTAGAGAGACCTTTGACGACTTCTGCATAGCTACTTGGTTCTTCTTCTAGCTCTATCATTTTGGAGCTTGAACATTTCTCTATTTGTGTCTGATTGTATCCTAATCCAGATCTTTCATAGTAAGGTCTTTGACTATTAGTGATATTATCCAATATATTGGTGTTGTTTTGTTGCATGTCCTTCTTCTAGTGAAGATATTTTCTTA